>JACDQD010000158.1:0-43788 GCA_019843655.1 Lethocerus indicus
TTCTATTCTATGTTGTTAAATGCTCGGTAACGCGTTTACTTTTTGCATCCCTCGCATTTTGCATCGTTTTATACTTTTTAAAAAAATATATTTCCTAATATATTTGCTGCCGTCGATATTTTGATTTTACCATAATTATCGATACTCGTATATTAGAAAACGCGTTTCCCCAATTATTTTCCCCGTTATAATAATTTCGAGCTCTCAATTACAGTATCCAAATTTCGACATTTATTCAATTTCATCTGATTGTTGCTGTCGGTGACGTCAACACAATGAGGGGTATTTTAGGATTGTTTTTAGGAAATAGAAAAAGTCTTTCCTCGAATCGTTATTATCTAAATGTCATATTTTGATCGCGATAAAACCGGGCCCGAAAAGCGTCGAAATTTAAAACCCACGTTTATTTAATGAGACGCAAAGTATTGTGTTATGATATAGTGCTGGAAGGACGAAGTCCAGACTGGGCTAACATCGGTCCAAAATTGAGACCGCTCCATTTATCGTTAGATCAATCGGAGGGTAAAATATTCGTTCGTTTTCGCAACTTTTTTCTAGATTCGGACGAACGTCGGAAATTTCAATTTTCACTGAGCCAACTCGTACCGTCCATTCGCCCGCCCGTCTGTTGGGGATATATGAGCGTAAAAAATTCTTAAATCCGGGAATAAAAAAAGAGACGCTCTATTTTTAACGGAGATAGGCTCGAAGAGAGTTAATTTAGTTTATAACAAATAAGTATATAGGAAAGAGAGTTGGCCGGTGTCTAATCGAGGTGGCCGTGGCTATGGGGCCTGCTGGGACACTGAGAAATGCAGTTCTCCGTTCGGGCCGAGATAGCGTAAGTCGAGGCTCAATTCCTCGAGGGGCTTTGACGAGTGGTGTGTGAGAGAGAGAGAGAGAGGCGGCAGGAGGACACCGATCCAAAACGCCGATATACCGGCCCACGGCCTAATCTCTCAATTTCTATTCGCGGTCGCGCGCCGTCCACAGTCAGCCAGTAGCCAGTCAGTCGGTAGCCAGCCGCCAGTAAGACGGAGCTGCTGCCGCCCAGGATCGAGAACATGATCTCGCTCAAAGTGGACAATCTCACCTACAGGACCAATTGCGACGACCTCAAGCACATATTCAGCAAGTACGGTCACGTCGGCGACGTCTACATACCCAGGACAGGTCACAAGGGAGAGCAGAGGATTCGCCTTGTCAGGTAATTAGTCGGGCCCGCCTTATTGCCCTTTACCTGGGTACGGGGATGGGAGGGGAGGGGGCCTACCCTGGAATATTCGCATATTCTGCACTCCCGGCATATTCACCAAACCACCCCCAACCCCCACCCCCCAACCCCCAACCCTAACAGCAGTTGATAAGTAGCCGAAACTACAGCAATAGCGATATACCTGAAAGAATACCTGTAATATCGCGTTACATTACTGACCAGCCGACTGGGCCTTACCACCGAGAGTCCAACCGGTCGGTTAATGATCACGTGGACGCCACGTATTGTTATTAAGCCAGGCTGAAGGTACCGGCTAAAACGTCATACGGGAAATAAGATTTTTTTTTTTTTTAGATTTTGAATAGATTTGTACGCTGAATAAAGTAGAATAAGTATTCATTGAACGCTACAAGGTACAAGTGAAATAATTCAAGGCCATTCACTATCCCACGCCACCAATATTTCTATATAATTTATTTACAACGCCGGGCTTTCATCAAGAAGGTTCATGGGGGGGTTTTGAGGTATCGCCATCTTTTTTTTTTCGCTTTTATACGTAAATCAATCGGAATAGATTTGTATGCCGTAATAAAGTAGAATAAGTATTCATTTAAACGCTTTTCGCGAAGGTACAACTGAAATAATTCGCTACCGCCTCCGACTATCCTACGCCTCAACTATTTCTATATAATTTACGACAACGTCGGGCTTTCATCAAGAAGGTTCATGTGGGGGTTTTGAGGTATCGCCGCTATCTTTTTTTTTTCGCTTATACAAAATCAATCGGAATAGATTTGTACGCGTAATAAAGTAGAATAAGTATTCATTTGAACGCTTTAAACGCCAAGGTACAAGTGAAATACCAGCGCCATTCGACTATCCCACGCCTCCAACGATTTATAATTTACGACAAACGTTGGGCTTTCATCAAGAAGGTTCAAGGGGTGTTTTGAGGTATCGCCATCTTTTTTCCCTATTAAACGAAATCAATTGGAATAGATTTTTCACGCGCATGTATTTAGAGGACAGTCCATACAAGTGAAATAATTTGCGCCCGCCGCTCAAACTATCCCTACGCCCAACGATTTCTATATAATTTCCGACAAACGTCGGGCTTTCATCGAAAAAGGTTAAGATGTGGGGGTTTTTGAGGCATCGCCGTCATCTTTTTAGCTATTATACGAAATCGATTGGAATAGATTTTTACTGGCACATGTATTTAGAGGACAGTCCTCTCCTATCGCCCCACGATTTTTATATAATTTACGCACAAGCGTCCGACTTTCTAACAACAGTTTGAAGGTTGAACGGGTGTTTTGAGTATCGCCGTCATCTTTTTTGCTATTAAACGAAATCGTTGAATAGATTTTTCGCAGCATGTATTTTCGGGACAGTCCTCTCCTATCCTCGCTACGATTTTTATATAATTTCACGACAAGCGTCCGGCTTTCTAACAACAGTTTGAAGGTTGAGCGGGTGTTTTGAGGCATCGCGCCATCTTTTTTTTTTTCGCTATTATATAAATCGAAATTTGTACGCGTAATAAAGTGAATAGATTTTTAACGCTTAAACGCCGAAGGTACATGAAATATTTAGAGGACAGTCCTCTCCTATCCCTCCCCCACGATTTTATATAATTTACGACAAACGTCCGCTTTCTAACAAAGTTTGAAGGTTCGAGTGAATGGGGTTTTTGAGGTATCGCCCATCTTTTTTTTTTTCGCTATTATCGAAATCGATTGAATAGATTTTTACGCTGCGCATGTATTTAGAGGACAGTCCTCTCCTATCCTACGCCCTCGATTTTTATATAATTTACGACAAACGTCCGCTTTCTAACAACAGTTTGAAGGTTCGAAGGGTGGGGTTTTTGAGGTATCGCCGTCATCTTTTTTTCGCTATTAAACGAAATCGATTGAATAGATTTTACGTGCGCATGTATTTAGAGGACAGTCCTCTCCTATCCTACGCCCCCCACGATTTTTATATAATTTACGACAAACGTCCGGCTTTCTAACAACAGTTTGAAGGTTCGAACGGGTGTTTTTGAGGCATCGCCGTCATCTTTTTTTTTTCTCGCTATTAAACGAAATCGATCGGAATAGATTTGTACGCAGCGTAAAAAGTAGAATAGGCGTTCTTTCAAACCTTTGCAGTCGGTGGCTCTTTCAGCCGAGCGAGCTGCGGGTGGGGAAATGAAATCAAGAAATTTTAATATACGATAAAATAATAACGATTTATATTTGACGACGACGCGGGCTTTCATCAAGAAGATTCGACGGGGTGTTTTTGAGGCATCGCCGCATCTTCAGACGCCGAGACCACACCGCCATCGCCGCCGCCGCAGCTTCGTATTCTTCGTCGTCAGTCTCGACCGATCGATCGATAAATTTCGGCCCCGCAGTATTCATCTTCCGCTAGAACCGATTTCGCCTCTAATATCCGTTTTCGTCCGGGGTTCCCGATACTTGAGCCAAGATCGTAGAGTCTCGACGACTTGGACGTTTTCAGAACCACTGTCTTCAAGAAGAAAACCTTTACCGATTTTATCTCGCCTGCCGTTAAGATATGTAATTTCGTACTTCGGTTCGAACCTTGCCGAGAACCGATTCTGCGTTCCTATCGTTCGCGCTGGCGTTATCTAACGAAAGACGCGAACGCCGTGGTCGCCTTCCGACCGCAAAGTGTTAAACTGACACAAATATGCGATGCTGGGCTATAGGATAAAACTGAATGCCAGAGCCCACGTGTCGCATAAGACAAAAAATATAAATACGATTTATCGATACTGAAATTCATTTAGTTGAGAGATACATTTCGTTGAAAAATATTAAATCTAATAATAATTTTTATAGCTCGCTTATATCCAGCTATTTACGTAACAATTTCAATATTTAAAATTTAACTTATTGCCCGTTAGTAATCTGACGCGATCCGGCGGATCCCGGTCACGGACTTTCGTACAGTTTACGCTTTTAGAACTTGACAATTTTGTTCAATATTCGCACACGCTCAAACGCGTTTTTTGTGTAAATTGTACAACGGTAGAGAACGAAATACGAATTGTACAAACGGAGGATATCATTGATAACGGAATTAGGCTCGACGGGACTCAACAACTTTGTTTATCGTTCGTGCGGATCACAATTTTTCGAAATGTCATTACCCGTCGATCGGGTATTGACAATTAACGACCCCTAGAAAGTACGATAGCCGTCTCTGACCGGACCCTGGCTTTTAAACAAATAATTAATTATAAAAGGGGGAAATTGCTAGAAAAATTGAAATACGGATGATATTTGGCCGAAAGATAAGGCCTCGCTATCAACTGTTTTCATTTAATATATGGATGTCTTAATTTGATATCTCCTGTCCGTTATATTATCACCATATTTTCGTCGCACCGTCGAATAGTTTTTGTAGCTTTTCGTCGACGTTATTTTCTGTGTAAATTTTTAACGTCGCACCGTTTCAAATTTTCCGTGTTCGACTTTCTTCCATCGGTTAATTAATTCGGATTTCTCATTTCGATTTCGGATCGCGCTAGTGCAGAGTTTTTTTTATCGAGTTTCGACAGATGTCGGCTCGATTTCTCGGTGCGGATAGAAAATCTGTCTTTTGTATCACGCGGACCGGAATTTATAAAGGTTTGTTTATCGAACAATTTGTGTTCAATATATCGATATATATGATGTCGTAGAATAATCCGTTGTTATGGAGGTTAAGATTAGGCAGAACTATATACCGCGATTATAGCAGTAATTAAATATTTCCCGATATCGTGAATCGAGCGTAGTGTTTACGTAATTGGTTACGTGGACGTTGTCGGTTATTGTTTGTATGGAAAATAATTTTTAATAATGCCCACTCGTCGACTATTTCATACCTAATGGTCCAGAGGCGGAGGAATTTGAAAATTGGGTAACGCGATGTGACGTAAACGTATCAGACCCGAAATTGGTCTTATATATAGGTTTCTTGTAAATTTGGCGCAGGAATTTCTCGATTTTCGGTTGTCGTTTCGGATGTTATTAACGCTTTGGTGGTTCCGTAAGGTTTGTAAGTCCCGATCGGTTTCAGTTTCAGTAAAGTGTTGTTACGATAATAATTTAATGTTTAAACATACAACTCTATTGTCGAGTAGCAATTTAGTAGCGTCGTCGACTCGTCATTTTAGAATTAAGATCCGAATTGGATTCGGTTTCAAATTAGACTAAATACAGAGCGAATTCGTAATTACTGTTAACGATAAATGAGAAGCGGTTGTAACAAGTTGTGGTGACTTAACCAAAGTAGCAAGTGATTCGGGTCCGAATAGCTATAATTATTAAAAATATAATCGGTGGCGAACCGAATTTCCCTAATTTAAATACACAATTTCCGCTGTAATATTTTGGTAGAAAATGTCAGGATAAATATATCCGATTTGAATTGCTGCGCTCCGAGCCGTCGACAGAAATTTAATGTTCACTAAATTCACTTTTAATTTTTAATGTTGGGTAGGACCGATAATTTGCGTTTACTCTATAGAATCTAAACAACAATAAAACGACAGCACGACCTATTAATTTAGAAATCAATATTCACATAAACTTTCCTGGCTCCGGAGGAATGCTGGGATACAACAACACTACAATTATATATACGATATTGCAATTTATGTGATTTTAATAGACGAATAATTAATAACATCTGTAACAGTAATATTACGCAAACGATACGTATAAAATAAAAAATAAATACGTTCGAAGATACTTTACAGGTTGGATCGTCGATGGTAGTACTTGTTCTTTTAGTACGTTTACGACTTTACTGTATATATTAACTTTTAACGGAGAATCCGAGAACTCGCAATGTTATCTTTGTATTGACATTGTTAAAAACCAAATCGGGAATCGTTTAAATTGATTTTTATCTTGTCACCAAGAATTAGAAGCTTGACGGACATTTCTCGTTATTAATATTATAGCGTTTGTCCGTTTGACCCACAATTGTGCTCAAGTTCTCATTTTAGTTATATTCAGACGCATGAAAACGAAGTCTCTTAACATTTTTTATAATTATTTTAAATAATTTAGGATTCCGTGTAAGCGTATTTCAAAATTTAGTTAGAAATGTGGGGAATTTCCTTTTCGTGACACCGAACTAATGAACCGGGAAAGAAACAATTTCAATTACATTTGTCAGAAAATTAAAATTTTTATCGATTGTCCATATATATATTGAGATATAAAAATTTGGTCGTTAATATTTTTTTTTATGGCCCGTCATCTATTTTGTTGAAACAAGTTGAGGCGTCTGTCGTTAAAATATTTTAAAAATATCTATTTAAATATATATCTCCTTGTGGAGATAATGTTCTAATAATGGTAATACAGCCAGGAATTTCTATCTCGATACATTTTTGTGTGTATAACTTTTCTTTTTTACATTTGAACACCGATCTCGGCGTTGTTGATTTGTTGCCTCATTTCTACCGATTCTTCACCGAAATACAACAAATAGTGTAAAACTGGAGTTTTGTATTGCGGTGAAAGAAACAAGAATTGTTTCGAGTGGCTGTTTATTGAGTAACTATCGAGAAGCTATGGAAAATTACGCCGTCAACTATATTGAAGCTGTGATATTAAAATGGTTAAAAGAAAAATGAGAGTAGACGGTTTTCTTTAATTACCGCTTTTCTTTAATTACCGGCATTTAATTTTATATTGTCCGTACTTTCATTTTTAGATTTCTCTTCTGTTTCAAGAGTCTGTGAAATTACTCAATAACGATCGCCTTAAATAATAATTTGAAATATATTATCGAGTTGAGAGAATTCGGTTTGGCGTAATATTGCTAAATTTTGGCCCAATAATATATTGTCTATTTTGGTGGTTAGAAGCGAAACATAGTTAAGCAAAAATAAAAATAATCCGAATCCCATTCCTGGTTATAAAGCGCCGTGCCGTTTATTTACAATATTTCAGAAGCGGTTTAAATTCTCAATATAACTTATCAATTAAATTGTATGAATTCATTTGGAAATTTACATTTCGATGTACAATGCCTACTTGATTAAGGATTTATTTTTGCTTGAAAGATATTTTTATAATTGAGGCCTATTGAGTTTGCTCTACCAGTGACAATATATATTGCTTTATGATCAGATCGGTACGTTTTTTTGGTTTTTTTAAATAAGACAAAATTGTAATATCCGGGGCTATAATAATAATAATTCTTTCCCCTATTGTTTGTAGGCGAATTGTTGTTTGGCCCCCTCCCAAATCGGGCCTAGAGCGGAGTTTCAGAGAAATGGGTCAAAAGGGTATTTGAAAAGTAGGTTTTGTCATTGAATAATAATAATATAATAGGCAAGTTTGAAAAGGAGGTTGGCAACAACAACAACAACCTCGACATGCGGTTCCGCCATTGCCGGGACAAAAAGGAAAAAATAATTTCTCAGCCTACGATTTGTATCTATGAGAGAGATTTTTCTGTTGGAAGTCGCGTCCGATTGTATATATATATAATTTTTTTCGTCCCCGGGTTCACCGTAAAACGGGGGTCTGACGCTAAATACGAAATTACGAATATTGGAATTGGCGGACGAATTGGAGGAAAAATGCGCGCCGTGTGCCGAGCGTGCAACGGGTTCCGCCGACAGGATCAATAGTCGTTTAATAATAAGCCTCGACCGTCCGACATTTATTATACTTTCTCCCCCGCCCCCATCTAGATCCGGCGTTGGGTGGACATTTTGAATTGTCTATACGGCCTGCCTCAATCTCTGCAGAGGCCAGAGACGGTTTTACGTCCGATTACATACATAGGCCGTAATTAATTAGGGGCGCCGTAACCGTGTAGAGAGAATTACGGAAATTAAATCGGAAAAAGATCGATATTTTGCCTTTTTAAAAGGGGGTGGGGACAATTTATTTGGGCCGTTTCATTCGGGGTGCGACGGCCCAGCTCTTTTCTTTTCCTTTTTCTATTAAGACGGTGAAACAAAAAAATGCCAATTCCGTTAGGGTAGCCGGACGCCAACAAGATGGCGGACCGGCCGTACCTTCTAGGAATAGCGTTTTTATTTATCGTCGCAATAGTTTATTCCCTTTTTTTTTTTTAAATTATCCCGAAACAATAAAATTTACGTTGCGAGCTATCGACAGTGTTCGATATATTTTTTTTTTTACGTTCAGTAAACAATTTAGAAGGTGTGTATATATATATTTCTTGTCGGGGGGGTAGAGTTGTGTTGGCAGTATTGGGCGGACGCGATCTAGCCTGCCGCGGCTCTGCGTGTGCGGGGTTTTGGGCGGCCATTACGCTTCTCCGGCCGACTCTGTGAGGCGTCGGTTGTGCATCGGCAAGGGGTTTTATTATTTTCTTTCCGTTGGACCTCCTCCCGCCCGGCCACCGACAGTTTCCGCGGACCGCGGACTCTCCAGCGCCAAATATCGATATATCTATATATATATACAATTCGGTGGCGATATCAAAACGATCGATCCGAGATGAGTTACGGTAGGCCGCCGCCGCGCATCGACGGTATGGTCTCGCTGAAGGTGGACAATCTGACCTACAGGACGACGCCCGACGACCTGAGGCGCGTATTCGAGAGGTGCGGCGAGGTCGGCGACGTCTATATACCCAGGGACAGGTTCACCAGGGAAAGCAGAGGATTCGCTTTCGTTAGGTATTTTCGTTTTTTTTTTTCTCTTCTATTCTAGAATAGGGGCCGCGCTCTAATATGGCGCTACCGACCCCACCCCCACTCCACCCCACCCTCTATCCTAACCTATAATATTTCCTCCCGCATTATTACACATAATAACTTTTAGAATTAAAAGGAAAATACCCATAATAAATACTTCCCGAGATTAGAAAATATTCAAATTCCAGAGTATGAACTCATTCGGTCGGTCGGTTAGTGTAGAAAATGTGGGCTTTTCGAGAGTCACAACTATCCCCACCCCACCCCACGCTTTTAATACCCAGAATTCAGCCTCTATTATCGTAAGCATTTTCGGCATTTATACAGTTATCCCGACAGTATAAATCGGGCGATGAGCTAGAAGGACGGTGGGACAACGATATCCCCAGTATACCGCAAATCGCGCAATTGAAATAAAAGAAATGTACAAATCTTTCGCGGAAATTCGCGAAAGTGCCGACCGGCGGTCGCGAACGCTACATTGGAATAGTCGAAACCTGTTCTAATTCTGCCCTCCCCCTTCCCAGAGGTTTTATTTTTGTAAAATATTTTCGCAAACTTTCGTCTATAATTCCCCCGACCGAACCGTCTAGGGCACTACACTCTAAGAGTGTAGAGAGAATTACAGGGGCTACACGGCCGAACAGCACCTACCGGGGGGGGGGGTGATGTAACGGTCATAATATTATTGTTTGTGGAGAGGTCGAGTGGCCACCGCGATATGTCCGTCGATTCACGCGGCCCGGGGACAGTTAAGAGCGATAGGAAAATCTAAGCGATTTCCAAAGCGCATATATCGTCTTGAAACGTGTACAGAAAGCTCGAGTTGGCTCGAATAAAAATATTCGCAGATTGTCTGTCTAAATATTTAAAGAAGATATAAGATAAAGTGTTGTGGGGGGGGAGGCGCCTCGCTTTTTTTTTTATATCACCCGCTGTGTATAAGAGGGTGATTTGTGATTAGGGAGGTGATTTTCGACCGAACAGTCGTTTACAAAATCGGATTGGAAAACTTGGCGGGCGGCGTTTATATTGAAAAATGAAAGTAAATTTTTTTTTTTCTAAATTATTTCCAGTCGATGTTTTTATATAATTTGCTTTGTTCTCGGCCGTCTTTTGTGTTGCCCAACATATCTTGGAATATATGTCGGAGTGTCAAAAAGAGACGAATATTAAGACGCTCCGTGTTCCACAGTTGGCATCGGAATTTTTAAACCGATTCCGACCACTAGACCGGAGTACAAGTTTATGAATGATATATCGGTATCAATTAGGCCCTGGTTATTGAACTCAAAATGAATGTGTCGGTTTCATCTGAGCGGTCGATAAGTGACAGAATATTCTGCCCTATTTGTTGATTTTGAATATAAACTTTGTTCTCGGCCGTCTTTTGTGTTGCCCAACATATCTTGGAATATATGTCGGAGTGTCAAAAAGAGACGAATATTAAGACGCTCCGTGTTCCACAGTTGGCATCGGAATTTTTAAACCGATTCCGACCACTAGACCGGAGTACAAGTTTATGAATGATATATCGGTATCAATTAGCCCCTGGTTATCGAAGTCAAACTGAATGTATCTGAGCAGTCGATAAGTGATAGAATATTCTGCCCTATTTGTTGATTTTGAATATAAACTTTGTTCTCGGCCGTCTTTTGTGTTGCCCAACATATCTTGGAATATATGTCGGAGTGTCAAAAAGAGACGAATATTAAGACGCTCCGTGTTCCACAGTTGGCATCGGAATTTTTAAACCGATTCCGACCACTAGACCGGAGTACAAGTTTATGAATGATATATCGGTATCAATTAGGCCCTGGTTATTGAAGTCAAAATGAATGTATCTGAGCAGTCGATAAGTGACAGAATATTCTGCCCTATTTGTTAATTTTGAATATAAACTTTGGTTTCGGCCGTCTTTTGTGTTGCCCAACATATCTTGGAATATATGTCGGAGTGTCAGAAAGAGACGTATATTAATACGACGACAAGTCGCTCCGTGTTCCACAGTTGGCATCGGAATTTTTAAACCGATTCCGACCACTAGACCGGAGTACAAGTTTGAATAATGCAACTATTCGATATACTAGACCACTCACTAGGATCACAGTTTAGAGGTTTTAATCTTGAACACCTAGCCATTGGTAATTTTAAGATAAACATTTTATTTATTTATTCAATATAACAGAAAGTGGGGCCAGTGATGGGAGACATATATAAGGTAATGGTGGGGAAAAAACTACTATCGAAGTAACTACATACTACTTGAATAGACATTTACTTAGATTATTTAACAAGATTTGTGAAAATAGTTTTGAAATAATATAAAAAGTATCTGTAAGTGGGTGCGGTGATGGGAGACAAATAAACTGCTCACTCCGTATCACGAATCGGCACAATTGTGCACCGAGGAAAAAAAATGTTTAACGGGTATGTTATTTGCTCGTCCGTAGAATATACGATGTTGTACTGAGCCAACGTTGTGTTTTGTGCAGATTTTACGACAAGCGAGACGCCGAAGACGCACTGGATGCGATGGACGGGAGGATGCTCGACGGGAGGGAGCTGAGAGTTCAGATGGCACGCTACGGCAGACCGTCGTCGCCGTACAGGAGGGGCAGCAGGTCCTCCAGGAGAAGGTAACGCCACCGTCGTGCGTGTTATATATATATATATATATACATCATCTCTATAGAGAATAGGACACCGACAACAACGAATAGAAAAACGTCTACATCGACGAAAGTGGCGCATGTTAGTTCATAAGTAGGGGCGTAGTGATTGGAGAACCGAGTCATGTCGGTGCCTCCTCGGGCTCAGTGGCCCGTATAGACCAAAGATAAGACTTCGAAGACAGATAATAAATTATTTGAAATGGAACTAAATTGATAAGAAAAATATGTGGATTTCAAAATCGACACGCTACTATCGGTCTATTAAGTATCTAGTACTGGTTGTATTGCCGGTGCTAGGTAAGTCTCGCGACTTTACACGTTTTGACAAAGTAATTTTTTCTAGAAGAAGGTCGAGGACAAGGTCTAGATCGAGGTCCAGATCGAGGAGGAGGAGCTATTCGAGGTCAAGATCGCATTCACATTCTCGCTCGGACAGCAAGAGCTCCAGGGGCAGATCGCATTCAAGATCCAGGTAATTTCATCCGGAAATTTCAATTCGAGATATAAAGTTTCGATTAGAATATAACGCTCAGTTTGTTCGATCGGTCAGTCAAAAACTAACCCGATCCTAAAGCGACAGGCGGCAGAAAGATTCATATTGAAATAGTTTGTTTTCTTATAATCCAGTCAGTTTAGCGTTGAAATGGTTTGAAATTAAATTTGGGTCGTTAATGAGCCCTTTAAAGACAACGAATTCACTTTAATTTGTAATTAAGTTGTGTTCAAAGGCACCTATTTTAGTGGGGTCATTTATTACTACTGAGAAGGTTATATAGTATGACATGTTATAAACACATTGTCCTATACTGGGACTCAACATAGGATATGTTGTTCATTAATATTCGTTCGTTTGTTGCCGACAGGTGATTTACAAGTGATCTATCCTGAGAGACAACTTGCCACTGCAAAGAACATTTATTATAAGGTACTACAAACTATTTTTGTTCTCAAATTTTTCATTTACATTTATAACAAACTTTTAACTACTTTTTTTTTCAACTTATCGAGCGACCTTTTTAAAACGATTAATATTCTTATTTTCCGTATTCGCTAATTTTACCGAAACAGTGGTTTGATGTTTACATTGTTTTTTTTTTGGTTTTGTACTTATCAGATGTGTACGTTTAATGAGCACATTTATGTGTATATATATACGATATTCACATATATTGGCTAGTATGCACTATTATACCATTTTATATATATATAACTTATAATAAGGATTTATATATCACCTTCTCATTTTTATATCGCTCGCCTAGTATATTTTGTTAATTATAATTTCAAAATTTCGGGTCTGTAAAATGTTTTAAAGTTTGAATCTTGGAGGAAATCCTCTAATTACAGTCGAACTTGGGAGAAGTGCGAATGGAAAAGAATTTTCTCTACATATTGCGAAGTCAGTTTACCTTTTACGTATAAGGTCAAAGTATAGATACAATCGTTAAAATTGCAATTATTTTTGAAACTTTTCTGTCAAAATTTCAGTTACATTTTTTCTATATAATCTAATGCCATTTCCTCAATTAAAGAGAGACAAATTCAGTCGACGTTAGGTTTTATAGGAAACATAAGTTATTTAACGTTAGCCAAGTCGTATTTTCTCCCAAGTTGTTGAAATTGATACATTACAAGAATAAAAAACTGTAGCTATGACAGACCATATAGGCGCAGTTATAAAAACGATAATATTTTTGTATAGAGAAGGTGTACGGAGTTATCCGTCTTTAAAAATTGAATTTGAGGAAGGCGCAAGGCACAAGCGCGAGTGTTAAAACAGCGCTCGTGCCTTGCGCTTTGACTCCGCCAACGTGTAATGTTGTAACATGTCTGTGTTTAACATTAACCCGAGGTAATAATACACGAATGACGTATTTAAACCAAATAGGAAAAAGCGAAAATGTATAAACGATCGCGCTTTTCAATACGTTTCTTATTATAATCTATAAGGTATTGTCGTGTAAACAGTAGCGATATCGTATTATTAAAAAAAAATGGAATAGAATTTAGAGATGGAAGGAAGAGAGAGAGAGAGAGATTGAGAGAGGGAGGGAGAGAAAGAACAAAAACTGCCCAAAAAAAAAAAAATCGACGCAAAGAATTTTTGTGTTATTAAAAAAAAAACTGGACTAATATGTTGTATTTTGGGGTACAGGAGGTGTTGTTGCTGTGGTGTTGTTAGAGCAGAGGTGTATAGAGAGAGAGAGAGAGAATGAGGGAGTTGTGAGGTGAGGTGAGGTGTGGGGGTGGGTGTTCTCAGTTTGCCGTCACAGTCGAGTCCAGTCGAGTCCGGTGCGTCAGAGCGACAGCCCGCCAGCTCTCCCGCCACAGTTCTGTTAGATTACCGAGGCGAGCCCGTCAAGTAGCTTAGCGCCTCCGTTGATAAAAAATATATATATATAAAATAAATAACAAAAAAAGTCGGGAGAGAGGTGAAAGAAAAAAGAAAGAAAAAGAGAGAGATATGGAAATAATAAAATGTATAGAGAAAGAAAAAGGGAGGAGAAAGAGAGAAGGAGGCTTCGTGCTGGTCGCTGTCCTGTGTTTGCTGACCTGATCTGTGACCTCTGTCTGACCCAGAACACTCCAGTGGTGTTGGCGCGCTGTTTTGCTGTTAAGAGAACCCGAAAAACGAAACGATGAAAAAAATTGTTTATTTAATCCTTTTTTTTTTTTATTTTTTTTTTTATTTTTAATTTTTTTTTTTTTCATTCTCATATTCTTATAACCGATTGAGAATCGAATTAAATAAATTTTTCGAAAAATAAAACTAATAAAAATGCCGAGTTCGGTAATTGGACGTCGGACGAACTGTGAACGTGGGCGACATTATTCTCCGTCGCGGATCCCTCGACACTCGCCAAAACGACTGCAGACGACACACTGTACACTAATATAAACTGTACGTTAGAAATTTATGCTCCGACCGTCCGACCGAACTGTCTGATAGAAAACGACTATTATTAATTAGTTAGTACGTCGGGGGTAGGTGTAGCGTAGTGGAGGGGAGCAGAGGTAGACCGCGAGAACAGTTGTATGAGACTACTATAGTCGTCCGGCTATCGGCGACTGGTGCCGAACGCCAATTTGTAAGTAACGGATCGAAACCGAAACGGAACTCATTGACCCCGACCTAATTCGTCCAGTCGTTATAACGAGCGTAGGCTAATTTCGAGTAATTCTAACGTCGCTGACAGTGGGGGGGTGAAGGGCGAATTTAATCGTGGACCGTTTTGTTCCTTCGATCGATCGGAATTTGAGACCGATTGAAAATAAAAAAAAAAGCACTCAATGGGAAATTTTGAATGGGAATTCCATTTTCACTGGACCTATATTACCAATTTAGTTTTAGTATTGGGAGGGGAGCGATAATTAGGTCTATCATTGTAGGTTACTGTCTGGAATAGAACTGATGAAACTACACTCTCATTACTCAGTATTGTGGACATCACTATAATTTATGTCTTTTCTGTCCTGTTGACTTGAGATAGATGGGGCTGTAGGAAGCAATACGTTATTAACGATGTCATTTTTGCCGATACCTAATTTTCGGTGTTGTCGAATCCGTTCCAAGGATTTTTCTGAGTAATAAAGTCGTTATTATTCACCGGGAAAAGGGTGAATAGACGAAGTTTTCCTGTAGATCCAGGTTGTTGGGAGGTTATTATATCATCATTGACGGTTATAATCGGAACGGGTTTTCGCGCAGTTTTGACACTGTGTCGGACGCGGACGACAAAAAGTGAAAAACTTTCAAAGGACGGACACATTAAATATCAACACGACACAAGATTGAAAATACAAATACATCTCCCTGTTCTAGTTATCTACCCATCGGTTTCTTATATATTTGTATAACGCGTTTAACAATGCGTAACCTACCCACCCTCTTGTTCTGTTTTACCTATTTTGGATTTGTTTGTTTTTTTTTTTTTTTTTTTGCAATCTGCCTTCGAAAAGATTAACAAACAAATTAAATAAGTTGACAGCATATATACGTGTATATATATATCTTGATTCTTTATCGATGAGCGAATACTTTGAATCGAATAACATCTTTGGGAATTCTATTAAACTTCTCGTCGTGCCCTAGTTTATAAGCAGCCACGCACTATTTGATTTTTATCGCGCGAATCTTCTCTAAAAGAAATATATCGCCAATAAAATTACGAAAACTTTCGGTCGAAGGCAAGCGTAAAAAAAATTTGAAAACCCGTTCTTTTTTTTTTCTTTTTTTTTTTTTTTGGTTGTAAATTAGGCAAAATTTTTCAATTAATCGATGGAAATAGTTTTGAAACACACTCCGGTCCCCCAAATTTATATTTGAATTATGTCTGTTTTAATAATTTCTTTTTTTAGAGAAATATTCGGTGCTTTGTATGGTAAGTATAATAACCTAATAGTTAAGACGTTGTTTATAACTAATTTTTTTTTTCTGGATTTTGTTCATTTTTTTTTTTTTTATATGGAATATATTTAAGGAAGAAACACAATTTCGATTTACAAGTATTAATTGTTATTAATGTGTTTTGATGTCTATTTCAGATTTTAACATGGAACCTATTCTCTCTCTGTCACAAGGTCAACACATTCTTCTTCTGTTTGGTGACTTTAAAATGCGCTTTTGATTATCTCCATCTCGATGCGCTTTCCCCATTCCCCTTTTCCCCTTTTTCCCCTTCCCTCTCATATTATCCGCCTGTCACGCCCTTTTATTTTAATTCGTCGATTTAAAATTTTTTTTTTTTTACAATTAAGATTTTCACTTTTTACAAGTAACTCTCCTTCCAATACGGAATCAGTTATTTTTTTTTCACCCATTCAATCCCTTTTAATCACTACGAATTGATTACTATCAATACAACAAATAAAAATATATACTAATAATGGAATATATATGCGTAGAAAAGTTCGCAATGTATTTTCAAAGTTATATAGGAAACATAAATTTATCTGTATGCAAAAAGGTGTGTATGTAATTGATTCGAATAATAAATGAAATTAATATCCCTCAGTTTATATAAAGGTTTTCTTATTATTTGCCCATTTATTTATCCCGTGTCTTACGCACATTTATTTACAACCAGCAGAGCACCGACACGCGGTGGAAATTATTTATATAGATAACCGACAATATAAATTGGTGGATAGACGAAGGGACAGCGGAACAAAACAATATCCCACGGATCACTGATCCGCAATTAAAATGAAAGAAAGAAATGCAGTTTCCATAAACTGTCGGTCCAAAAGTGTACAAATCTTTCGCACAGCCTATAGAAGAAAACAGAAATGTATCATACAGTAGCAGGATACAGGGTACAGAGGTCAGCGGTGGGTGACCTTTGACCGTGACCCGTGTGACCTCGGAACGTGTGTGGCGAAACGTCCTGTAGACTAAATTCCGTAAATTTGGTGAGGAATCGGAGCGGCCGCTGACGATATAGAGCTGAAAGGTCACCGCGCTGACCTTTGGCCGTGACCCTTGACCTCGGAACATGTGCGGCGAAACGTCCCCGTCTGTTATCTGTAGACATCCCGTAAGAATAAATTTGTCGAGAAATCTGAGCGGCCGTTCACTGGATAGAGCTGAAAGGTCACCGCGCTGTGGCCTTTGGCCGTGACCCTTGACCTCGGAACATGTGCGGCGAAACGTCCCCGTCTCTTATCTGTAGACATCCCGTAAGACTAAATTTGTCGAAAAATCTGAGCGGCCGTTCACTAGATAGAGATGAAAGGTCACCGCGCTGTGGCCTTTGGCCGTGACCCTTGACCTCGGAACGTGTGCGGCGAAACGTCCCCGTCTGTTATCTGTAGACATCCCGTAAGACTAAATTTGTCGAAAAATCTGAGCGGCCGTTCACTGGATAGAGATGAAAGGTCACCGCGCTGTGGCCTTTGGCCGTGACCCTTGACCTCGGAACGTGTGCGGCGAAACGTCCCCGTCTCTTATCTGTAGACATCCCGTAAATTTGGTGAGGAATCGGAGCGGCCGCTGACGATATAGAGCTGAAAGGTCACCGCGCTGTAACCTTTGGCCGTGATCCTTGACCTCGGAACGTGTGCGATAGACTAAATTCCCGTAAGACTAAATTTGTCGTTCACTGGGTAGAGCTGAAAGGTCACCGCGCTGTGGCCTTTGGCCGTGACCCTTGACCTCGGAACGTGTGCGGCGAAACGTCCTGTAGACTAAATTCCCGTAAGACTAAATTTGTCGAGAAATCTGAGCGGCCGTTCACTGGATAGAGCTGAAAGGTCACCGCGCTGTGGCCTTTGGCCGTGACCTCCAAAGATGCTTATTATTGACCCGGCTCCATGTTCAATTCGGCTTCTCTCTTACACCCTGTCCTTGTATAGAATTAAAATATTATTTTCATAAAATAACACTACGGAACAGATTCGATAGTTCCGACACAGTTATTCTGTTATTTTGGCTGAGAGAAATGAATCTTTTTTTTTTTTAAAACCCAAATAATCGACCAGATTCTCTTGAAATATATACGGCGATATATAAAAATAATTGTTGAGCTCAACGAATATAGATTTATAGATCGGTGGTAATAGACGATACAGAAGGCACTGAACTGGCATTCAGCCATATTGGTTGTCCCCACCTTCATTCTGTCCGCTTGTCAGATATACAGTTTTCTGAACGGGTAAGTCAAACTATTTTCTCTATACTTTCTCTTCATTCTCGTAGAAAGACCGGACTGATTAATTTAAATTCCGATACATAGAATTCACCCGGAGAATAATTTATCGCTATCTACGATAGAGGAATGGTGGCTATGGTAAGTGCATACAGAAAATGGATAAAATACAAATCTATCGAAATATAATAGTTTCAGCAGGGAACGGAAAGTATCCTGTAATGGAAAAATGTCGGTCTGTTAATGAAATTTTCAATTTGAGTATATTTCACCACTCGATGAAACAGAAAATAAATATATGTTTCGCTCGATATCGTGACCTACGCTGTAGCCGACTATTTTTTTATTATTATTATTATTTTTATTTCTGTTATAGAAGCGCGACATCTTTCGTGGGTACGTAAAGGTCGACTCTGTATTTTTTTTTATGAGCCCCCCATAAGATATTTCAATAAACTTTAATACGAAAGGACACAAATCCTGTCAAAATCTATGTAACGGGTCGTCCGGAAATTTGGTGCCGATTTTCGATTAAGACAGGTCTGAATATTGAATTATTGAAAACACGAATTATGCGCTTGTACGTATTCTAAAATTCAGTAGTTGGGGCATATTCGGAAAAAATTTCGGTTACGATACGCCGATTTTTTTTCTCCGTTTTATACGCCTTAGAATATACGGTGGCGAAAACGCCGCATATCCGGCGAACGAGATATGCGAAGCTGTTTATGGCGAAGGCGCTGTAAGAACTGCGCGGAAGTGCAGTCAGTTCGCTCGGTTTAAAGCCGGAGATTTCGAATTTCGAAGATCGAGAACCGGAGACGAAGATCCGATTAAAACCGGTAATCCGGAAAAGAATCCACGCTCTCAAACGCGTAAATTTAGCGGAAATAAATCGTAATCGACGATCGAATCGCGAAGCTCGGCTACATACAGCCGTCTCGATGTACGGATTTCCCCGCGATTTAACGGAGAAAAATCTCCGTTTACGATTCGCTTTACAAACGCGATGACGAGACGCCGTTTCCGAAGCGATTAGTGACGGGGGGGGATTAAAAAAAGGGATAATTTATAAAAACGTCAAGCTGAAAGGTCTTAAAAGCGCGATTGAAACACCTTTAACCGTCCCAAAAGCCGGTCTTCATCCGAAGAAGGCCCTGGCTCTGTGTCCGGTGGGATTGGAAACGGATCCTCTTACGAGATTTTACCGAATGACGAGGCAATAAATTCGGAAAAGTATCGCTCCCGATTAGACGAATTGGAGACGGCGATCGAACAAGAACGTCCAGAGATAGCGAATTTAAATGACTTGCGTTTAAAATTTTCCGTCAAAATCGGCACAAACTTTCCGGACAACCAGTTATATATCTATATATATATATATATATATATATATATATATATATATATATATATATATATATATATATATATATATGCAGATACAAACAGACAAAGAATACGGTTCCGCCCCGACGTTAAACCGTTAACCGATTGGATGATGACATCATATATCGATATACGTATCGTAAACTCTCAAAGAAACTACCTGAACGAACACTCCTTTTTACATTATGGGCAGGAACAGACTTAAACCTACAGACCTTAAGTCAGCCTATGACCCGAGACGTATTCTTTCCACAAGTGGAACATATATATATATATATATATATATATATAAAAGTTGTTGTTTTTCTCGACAGATATTACCTGTTCGATAATCGTGTTGTAATCGGAGCGTGATGGTGATGACGGAGCCGGATACTAAGTTCGGAAAGAGTCGGTCGGTCAGCGGCAGAGAAGAGCGGTGGAGCCGACGGACAAACCTGTTTCAGTAGGCGACATTCTCACCACCTGTAGTCACCGATAAGTCAACTTCCCGTCGGGGAAACCATCGCTCATTTATTAAGGCAGGTATTCTGTTTTAGAGGCTCCTCTGCGCATTTTTTTTATATATAAACCGATATTATCGGGATTGCGTAACATTATTAGTTCTGAGGAGGAACTGAAAAATCAGGTCATCGAGGTCAAAAGGAGACCAATTTTATTCCGTAATCAAAATATGTTCATTCTATTCGCTGAAATTAGTTGTGGCCATAGCCTTGGCTGGCTGGCCAGCCAATATCGCGTTCTCCGTTATTAATTTCACAACCGAGAATCAATTTTGAACAATTTTTTGCTTTCGGGTTTCGGCTAAGCGTTCCGTTTGGGAGATATCGACGCGAAGCCGTCAAATGAAATGCTCGTCTATATCGGCCTCAGTCATTTTGAAAATCGAGAATTTGAATCGGGCGATACGAAAATTATCGTCGTTTAAAATTAAAAAAAAGAAAATTTACATTGTCCTCCTGTTTGAAATTGAACGAAAATATTTCAATACTCAACCCTTTGCACTGGAGGGCTCCGAATGCGGAGCCGTTTAAAATTTGTCTTCAAAATCGAGGGCTCTGCTATAGAGACGATGCGAATAATTTTCAGTTCTTAACGTAAGGACGAAAACAAATCGTAAAAACTATTTATAGGATATTTAGCTTTCGGTGACAAATGAGGCGGTGGCGCGGCTCGCCACGGATTATTATGCTTTCGATAACGGCTGACAATCCGCATTCCGCACTCGGATCCAAATAAGTCGAGTCCTGTTATTCGGCAGTAGAGTGTGTATCGGATTAGAGTTTATCCGTCGCTTTTATATTTCGAATTCGTATTTATATCCCCGATATACGGCGAATAAAAGAAAAATTTGTGAAAATTATAGCGATATCGACACGGTAGTAGCGATCAGATTAGAATTTGAAGTTTATAGCGAACATAATGTAAATAATATAGAGACGCTCTTAGCCGTGCGATAACGCGGACAATATCGAACCGAGCTACGAATCCGATTCCAACCGATAGCGATATATTTCCGTTTATACGACGATACGTACAGCGAGAATTGAAAGTGATATCGAGGGATCTGAAAGTGATAGAGGAGAAAATGTAGAAGACGGAGCGGATTCGACTGAAAATGACGAACGGATAGACGTTTCGGAAGTGGATAATATTCCACATCCTACGGATTTCGACCACAAATTTCCGACGATATAAAAGAACCGTTAGATTTTTTTCTATTATACTCTACGGATACATCGATCGATTCCGTAATAAAAGAGACAAACGATAATATGTCCGGTACGAGTTGCCGGTAATAATATGAATGATAAAAAATTTCGAGTGCGAAGGGTTAACGAATTAATAAGATATTGAAAAATATAACCATTTCAACAGGATGTTATATAATATAGTTAGTATTAAGAGAGGGAATTGAAAAGCTGTAGCTATTGTAATAAAGAGGTGTGTCGTGGTAGTAACGGTGTATTTATAGTCGGAATCGAGACCGTATCCTCTTGTCTATCGTTAATTTTCGACGTGAAATGTTTCAGATGCGGCTGCGTACGGCTGCGTTGACGCCCGGCCCGACGGTGAGAAGGAGCCGCCGCGCCGCCGCACGGCGCGAATACAGACGGCGCTGTATAAACCCTCTGCCAGGGGGGGGGGGAGAAAGTTCCGCAAACTATACCGGAACAACTCGGTATAACTAGCGGTCGGTTATGTCGAAACGCTAGAATATATATAACGAAATTGGCCGATATTAAAGTCTTAGTTGTTTATGATTAAAAAAAAAAATGTTACATTAGAAATGAATAAGATTGGCTCAGTTTAAATGTTGAAAATATAAAAGTTTTCGACACGAAGCCCACGAGTCGGACAAGAAATTACCAAAATGTAGCCATTGTATTGCCGAAGGGCGTTTTAATTAATAGTGGCGATATTTATTGTAATTCGACGTTTGAATCGGGCCCCCGAATCGGTGGCCATTAGAATGGAATCCGATGTAATTGTTCAGCGGATATAACGCTCCGGCACCAGCTCGGTAACGGATCGAACGACTCGGCATATAACATGTAACCAATATAACATTAGGCTAGTATTAGTTATGGCGAAATGAACAAATTATCTTCTATCGCTTTAATGGTAAAACTGATGTCAAATTGTGATGTACTATATACTATGCTATCCTGTATAATGTATTGGAGAATGGTCTGGTGATTGAAGGATACGATGAGAGAAGGTCATCTCGCTCGCTACTCGAGGCAATTTATGCATTTTTTTAAATGTTTCAAATTAAATAATAGTGAAATATTAGTGTCTGTAAACTGAGAACCGTTCAAATTTTGAGAAGAATCGTTTGAGTGATGAAAAATTAAATTTGACTGTGCCACCTCTCTCTCTCTCGCTGTGCCATATCTCTCTAACTGTGCCACATCTCTCTCTCCACTGTGCCACATCTCTCTCTAACTTTCAACTATCTCTCTCGCTGTGCCACATCTCTCTCTGTGCCACATCTCTCTCTAACTGTGCCACATCTCTCTCTGCTGTGCACATCTCTCTCACTGCCACATCTCTCTACTCGCCCTATCTCTCTCTCGCTGTGCCACATCTCTCTAACTGTGCCACATCTCTCTAACTGTGCCACATCTCTCTCCTGTGCCGCCTCTCTCTCTCTGACTCTAACTGTGCCACATCTCTCTGTTTCTTTCACTGAACCGTTTCCTTTTTCTCTCTTCCTTGTTTGTCTTTGTCACTTTTTGTCTTTTCTTGCCTATAAACTTTTCTGTCGGATTTGGGGGTCGAATTATTTTAATGGATAATCGAATGGTATTTCTTAGAAACCTTTATTGCTGAAATAATTCCTCCCTTATGGAATAAAGTATCAAATGCTCGATCTGATGAAGTTTTCCGAGCCCAATTACCCTTCTATAGGCAGAAAATTTAATCTTCGCATTAAAATGGAATTTATAATTTATATTTTTTTTTTTTTGTTAGGCAGCGTGTCCCTCATCATTCCATATATGACTAACTCAGTTATTCGTTAACAGAGTTTAATCTCCGTCGAGGAAAAACCTGTAAGTATGTTAAGGGGCGGAATCGTTTAATATTTCATCTTCCTCAGTCCATCTATTACATTCAAATATAATGGTAACGAAGTGGTTGAGGGTTGTTGAGAGAGAACCCGAACCTCGCCCACTTTGCTATTACAATTTTCTTCAACTTTGTCATGACAGTTCCGTTGTTATATTCTCGGTCAATTTACTTAATTAGATCGATTACGCTATTCGGTTATCGGTTTCGATCATTTAGTTCAACTGGTGGACCGTTTCGTGTTGTAGCGAGGACAAAATTGAATCGATCTTTAATGTTTCAATTTCGTCGAAAATATTTCATTATTCTCAAATGCCGAAGCGCCCTCATGTAAAGATCATATCCCTCGGTGGCGTAAACGTTCACGCGATATATCATTACAGTATTCAGCTGATGTGATATTCTCGGTCGAATTTACTTAATTAGATCGAGCGATGAAGCCGTACGTATTTCGTAGGGAGGAGAATCGTTTAATGTTTCAACGTCGCGTATTTCCCACGTATTATTCTCGGGGAAACGCCCCTCATGTTCATCCCTCGGTGAGCGGAAACGTTCAATATTTCGCTATCGTTACCGTATTCCGCTGATGTGATATTCTCGGTCGAATTTACTTCATCGACTTTTAATGTTTCAACGTCATCAATTTCTTTTTCTGGAAATTTTTTTGTATTCTTCGACGTCTTTATGCCGATACGTCGAGGAGCAGAAACGTTTATTATATATCGCTATCGTTATTGCGGTATTCCCGGACCTTTTTGTCCTTTTTTTCGTCCTTCAACGGGTATAAACGTTCGACCGTTTTCGCTCGAGCGAAACGGCGGCTCGAAAATTTTTTTTAAAAGCTAACTTAAAATAATTTTCAGACACAATCCAACGATTTAAACTCGAACATTTTACGTATAGTCGTAGGTCGAAGAAAGGTCGCAACTTATAGACATTAAGTTGTATATTTCACGGAGGTTCAATTTAATCGGAATTACTCCTCGGAATGTTGTCAACGTCGGCGACATCTCCTTCGTTCATCCGACGGTGAACAGAAACAATACGATATTTTACCGCCATTTGCCTCTAATTTGGGTATCGTCTGTTCCATTTCCGTCCTTTTTTCAAAATCTCTCTCGTATCGTCATTTGTGAACAGTTCGTAACCGAATATCCGTTTTGCGCCTACGGCTGCATTTGACTACCTGTCTATGCACATCGATCAAAACCTGCGATCGCATTCTAATGTTGCAATATTTCTAGAGTAGTTGATGCTTCGACTCGGTGCAAAATTTCCCTATTTGGGGACACGACGTGTGTCCAGAACACGCCGAAAGGGAGGTCTCGTTAGTGAACTTGACGGAGTCGAGGAAGCTTTTAAAATTTCCTCATTATCACTCGAACAAGGTCCGTTCTCTCTTCACCCTGAAGAAAGCGCTAAAGCGCTTTAAAATTGTCCACAAAAATTATCATCTCCGCTACGCATTTCGCGTCGAGTTTTCTCCAATTTCCGTGCCATCTCTGCACGGCGCGTTTCGTTGAATGTATTCTTACGATATTGTTGTACGAGGTTTTCGATTATCATCGATTGGAAGTATTTCAACGCTCGCTTTTACAGCTTGTCGATCCTCAATTTGTAGAATCGAAATTGTACATCGGACGAGAAGAGAAAATACGGGCGTTTCTATTATTTTTCGCCTTGAAAATGTATCTATTTTAGATACATTTTTGTATCTGCGACATTACGACGCATATCTTCCAATTTGAGAACATTTGTCAGTCGATACCAGTCCTTGTTCAATTTCGTATTCTGTCCAATTTCGATATTATTTATTTTTTTCTGTCTATTCGTTTTGTCCGATGACGAAAAAGTCGTCGCGTAAAAAAAAAAACATGTTTGAAAACTGTACCCGGATCGTTTTATATAAATGCGATATCGGCAGTTTCAGTAAACGGTTCGGCGTAAATCGGAGATTCATCGCCGCTCTCCTTAAATACGTCTCGTAGTACGTTTATTGTCGAACGGAACTTTTTTTTTTTTGTAATTTCGTCACGTCGTTGAACTGACTTAATAATAACAGTTAGTGAATTCGGTGTTCGGAGATTATGCTCGATCCGGAAAAATCGGTGTCCGATGAATTTTTGTTAATATTTCGGTGATTGGACAAAGTGCAAAATTGAAAAACATTGCCGGCCGAACGAGGATATTTTACATTTTTTAGGCCGTTCAATAAAAATAAAACCCTCGTCTTAATTTTACGATACATAGCGTGTCACGTTTACAAATGCGAAATGTTGGATGTATAGAAGCGATATCGCTGCTTTATTTTTCTATAAAATCTTATTTATTATTACTCTTTTTTAGGCCCAATTATTTTCTTCATTTTTTATATTTCCTACATTCTGTCGACTCGTGTTCAATAGTAGTTAGTTATATACATTTCTTATTCATCGTATTGTATAATTCCTGTTCTTAAACTGTTCATTGTGGCATCGTCCTTTCTTCTTGTATACATTTTTCGTTCATTTCGTATAGTTTATTATCCGTTTGTTTTTTTGTTTTTGAATGAAAAAGAAAAATACAAGAAAAATGGTACTTTTGCGCAGAATTTGGCTATAGAGAGAAGGCGTCACGTTACCAATTTTTTCGGTTGTTGAAAAATTAATATTTGTATTAATATTATATTATTGTTATTAGCAATATTACATATTGTCTGTACAGAAATGCACAGAACGGCAACCGTTAAAAATAATATATCTATCTATCAATCAAACAGATCAAATAATAATATATATATATATATATATATATATATATATATATATACTAATGCATTTCAAGCCGGTGTAAATTTTAAAATTTTTATTAATAAATAAGCTGGGATCTTAGTCTTATTTATTTGACCGCAAACAACCCCCCCCCCGTTATCCATACAAATAAAATAACTAATAATAAGACAATTTAACAATTTGAATTATAATATTACCTCAGCTGTGCCCATTCTCTCTCTGATAATATTCGTTTTCTATGCCAGTTTTTTTATTGTTCTCCGAAATAATAATTAAAGTGATGATAATGATGATGATGAGGCGGAGGAGGAGGAGGAGGAGGTGGCCTCAATTTATTGTATTACACAAATTATCTACGATTATCATCGCTTCTTATTTTTCTTTTTTCTTTCAATATTCCGTATCGATCGCTCCAACAAGAAGTTGAAGTTAATGAATTTTTTATTAAAATTTCTGTTAAATCGGTGTTTATCTCGCTCAGACTTATCACTATCGGACCGATAGTTCTTATAGTGATTGTTTGTGAATTGTCTACGGAAATAGAGTTAATTTTTGTATTTCCAGTTTATGGAAATAGTTAATTTTTGTATTTCCAGTTTATGGAAATAGTTAATTTTTGTATTTCCAGTTTGTTGTAGTTTTGAATTATGTACAATTGTACCATCTTCTGCCCGCTGACTTGTAACGATTTATCTCTGAAAACGATATCTCTTTTTAACTTTTATTACCATTTTATTTACCATTTTTTTTATTATTTCATATTATATTTTTTTTGGTGGTGGTGGGGGGAACGGGATGTGGGATAATTTATTACAGTACGCCAATACACACACGGAATATTTATAAAATACGTTCGTTTCTTTTGTTTTATTATCAAAATACATTATTTTTTTGTATTAATTATTTATTTAAAACCGGAATTAAAAGAGGCAACTTGTTGGAGACATTGGTAAATATATATATATATATATATATAATACTGCGTTGTACTGTCTGTTGTAACTAACAGTGTTTTTTTTCTCTCTCTATTAAATTACATTAAATAGACAGTGTGTGATTTACAGACACAACATTCCGTCCCTATAATATACAACAACAGTATCAAGAACTGTAATTATTCGGCTATAAATATACTAATATAAACGCCCTATCGCCGCCGTACGTCTTTAAATATTTATCCCTGGTCATCTATTAAATTGAAATTAGGAAAATTGAAACGGCCGAGGAGCGCACTCTGTTATTTAGAAAAAACCCCGAATTTTCGGTTAAATATTACAGAGCCGAATATATATATTTATTTATATATTTTTATATTTGTCGTAAATATCGAGGAGAATCGTCAAAAGTGGGAACAGTTTGGCCAACCTCGTACTTCGTAATTTCCCCAACTCAATCGATAATGGAAGTTTCTATTTTAATCTGGAATATTGGAAGTTTTTAAGTTAAAAGGGTGTAAACTCACGGCCAATGCCGTTTATATAAATTATAACGTCTTTCATTCGTGGCGTTTAGATTTATTTGAGACTGGCGGCAGTGATTTATGGCCGAGGGTGTAAATTTTAACATTTTCGGGGCGTTTAATGATACAACACGATATACTGTTTTATACAGTGCTGTATATCGCGTCTGAATATTTGTACATTTATAAATATTGGATGTATAGAAGCGGCCACGGGACACTGGCCAAAAAACAGAATAACCGTTTCACTTTTTTATTTTACATAATTTCAACAAAAATCGACAATCATCGTTTCGTTTTGGTCCTAATACGCGTTACATATATATTCTGCGGCAAACATTTCATATATTTTGTATCTAAAAAAAAGAAGAGTATTTAAGAGCTGTTAGGCCAAATATTTTTAATTGGAGAGTGCGCTCCTCCGCACGCGAAATCTTTTTTAACTATTATTATTTAATATCTTTATATTGAAAGAGCTGCAAATATTAAGTTGGCTAAATTGATTGAGTATTTCATAGTTTTTTTTTTTTGGTTTTTTTTTTTCATTGTACAAATAACTGTACAAACATTTTTCTTGTCTTTACTCTACTTACGTTCGCCGATTTTCGAACATTATTATTTTGTTTTATTTTTTTAATAGAGGAATTTTTAAAAACTATAAATTACAATACTTTTGTCTTATTATTCATATATTATATATAATATATTAAAATCTATCTCCTGAGAAACTACTGAGAAAAATTTTTTTCTCTAGTTGGTACGAGTGTATAATTCTAAGTTAGGATAAGAATATATATATATATATATATATATATATATATATATATATATATATATATATATATATATCAGACTCACTAGTAAATGTTTCGCCCCCGATAACAATTATCGTCTAATAAAAAGATTTAAAAAAACAAGACAATTCCGGCGACTTGACATCAGAAGAGGTTTCTCCGCTAAATAAGATTCTAACTTTGTTCCTATATCTATTATATCGTCATTTCTTCAGATTACATTTGTATCTAATTTATCGATTAATTACATATTTAACAAGATCGGAAGATAAATGTTTATTGTTTATTGAAATTAACCTTCGCGCGAGTATATCGATTTTTTTTTTCTTTTTTTCTGTTCAATTTTTCCCCGTAAAACTTGCGTACAGCTTATTCGATACAATTTTATTTACAGTCTCATCGAAAGGTACAAATTACACAACGAATACGCGTTATTTTTCTTTTTCATTTTTCTTTTTTTCATTTCACTCCGTCCATAATGTATTGGAACGGGGCCAAAAAAAAAAAATTATATTCAATATTAAGGCAATTGGGGCGATGTTTTTTTGTCGAATTTACGATTGGCCAACCTGGACACTACCGGTGGAGCCAGGTTGGCCAACGTCTGTCGGCCAATTGTTTCCACGGGTATGATCGACCGACCGACTTATATATTATTATCACGCCGAAAGTTAATATATTTCGTGCGACGAATTTTCTAAACCCCCGCACGCTATATCCTACAAAAAAGAAAAACGTATACGATTTTATACTATCCGATTTTTACACCAAACATTAGATTCTCCGTTCGGACAACAACTCTGTGTGCGTTGTAGACCGAACAGATGGGGCCCGGCTTGAGATTTCATTCTGTATATCGCAAATGGCTATTTATCAGATTGTTAAGCTTATTAAAGCGAGGGTAAATAGAAAAAAACCTGTATCACTTTTGAGAAAGGTAATTATTACCCCCCCTAAGCCTACTTTATCCGTACGCTGGCCAAGTTGTATATTTTCATTCTAATTTATATAACTATAATATAAAGGTCTTTTTTTTTGCCTCTCTTCAATTCTAAATCGTAAATTTATTTACGCCGCGTTTTCGAGCGACGGGAACGACTTTTTATTGTATTTTTTTTTGTACTTTTCTAATATATCGAAGAAGACGCGATATATATATATATATATATATATATATATATATATATATATATATATATATATATATATTTTACAAAAACGAACACGATTCGGTATTGTTGTGTCCCGATCTATTTCTATTTTTAAATCTACAACAATAACAATTATAATATTCTATAAATCTCACTTCTACACTCAATTTCACTAATTGTTTATTATCGACATTTTTATAGTTCAAGTCTTGGTTCGGTTTCGCGTGTTTTTTTTATTTTTTTTTTATTTTATTTTTCAATGGTATTCGGGGATTGTCATTTTTCTAATGGAAATAAACGGAATAATCGAAAACCGACTAAACCTGGTCCTGGGAAACAACTAATATATCAATTTTATATATTTTATATATATATATATATATATATATATATATATATATATATATATATGCATTGTAAACGAAAACGGACGAGCGTTTTTCATCGAAACTAGGCTCGAGAAACGTGAACTACGATATATTATAATCTTCGTTATATAATATTTTATAGAAAATTTCATTATTTCGTTTTGAAAAATTGGTTTTTGAGAATTGAACCGAATCCGAATATACCGATAATTGGCTGGCAGATTTTTCGATTTGGACCGGAAAAAAAAAAAACAGTTGTAGGTCCGTCGCGCGTTTCTTCCGGCCGCTCGCCGTCTTCAGTAGTCACCGTCAGGGATTGTTTTTTGTTTTTGGGCCATCACTATTTTGTCTGTCGCTGCTACTCGTCACAGAGTACTTTGCTGGCGGAGTGCGCCCCGACCTGACAACCTGAGACAGCGACTACTGAAGACGGCGAACGGCCGACAAACCGGCCGGTCTTCGGCCAAACTAGCAGCGAGAGAGGGACAGAGAAACGCGACGAAATATACGACGGTGGGTATATTCCTGAACCGCTCGCCGGCCATAAAACGGGTATTTTATTAATAAAAAAAAATAAAAAAAATTTTCAAAAATTCGTCGACAACTCCCTATTTCCGACTGGTATACAGGAGTACAGGACGACAGAAACCCAAAAAGGCATATATATATATATATATATATATATATATATATATATATATATATAGGGTGGTCCAAAAAAATGTATCCACACTTTAACAGTCCATAACTCGGAAACTAATTGACGGATTTGTGTCTAATTTTTGGTGAAAGTGTAGCTTAAAGTCCAACTTAAAGATATATACAGCTGTAGGTGTTCGAAATTGTCACCGTTATCCGACATCCGTACAGAGAGAAACGATGCGGCCGTATATTGGCTCCGTTCATTTCGCCATCGCCGTTTTGAACCTTTAAAATGTTAATGTTTTCCTATATAAAATACCGCTTTAAAATTGAAACTTCATTTCATCCAATTCTAAGCGTTGGGCCGGCCCCAACTTTCACTCGACTAACAGACAACAGGGTATAATAATACAACTGACAACAGAACGACAGAACACTGACTGTCCGCCGGCGACTGTCAAAATCTGACAAAACAGAACAAACTCAATACAAACTGTTGTATGGGCCGATTACCGGAACTACAAACTACAAATCTACCGAAAATGAGACACAACTCGGTCGATCAGTTTCCAAGTTATGGACTGTTAAAGAGTGGATACATTTTTTTGGACCACCCTGTATATATATATATATATATATATATATATATATATATATATATATATATATATATATATATATATGGGGTAACCAATTGGCTTATCCGAAAGTCGGCCTCGTCCCAAAAATAATACCAAAATTAAACTATAGTTCCAGAGTAACTATAGTTTCAGCGACAGTTTCCCTTAGACGGCAAATTGTATCCAATTATTATTATTATCACTAGTGATAATTGTGGGGTTGCGCGTCTAAAGGGAAAATTGGAATTTTCGTTCATTTTTCGTTAATTAATTGCGTACAATTGCCAGTTCTGAATGATTTCAAAGGTGTTGATTGGAGGTGAGATAATTAATTGATATCCACTAAATGTTTCAAAACAATTGTATCGAGAATTACTGCCGAATTACGGGACGGGAAAAAAGAGTGTTGTAATTAACTGTAATATAAACTGTACGAATGGCGGATCGTCTGAAGTTTTAGAAAGCGATTCAATTGCAAGAAAAACCTATTTTAAAACCATTTTCAAACTTTTTCCAAGAAATATCGTCTCGGCAACTAAGTCATTGCGGGGGCGGTTTCGTCCCCCTTTTTGGGGGTATTTCTAATATTTACGGCACGTTCTACACACAGTCAAAACTATTCAGAGAACTATTCTGAAATCTGGTTTATTAATTGCCCCGCGATTATAGAAAAAATTCTCGACGTAGACGACAATCCGCAATTATTTAGTTGCCAGACCGAATATCGGACAATTTCCACTGTAAAAGTGTTATTTTTTAGAGGAAAAAAAAATGAAAAGAGTAGAAAAATTTGTTGGAAACGGGTTTTTTTTTTCTGTTGAAATTTTCAAGGGCTGATCGGCCCGAGTCACGAAAATTTTTTTTTTTTCGTCCGCCTTCCGAAAAGACGGTTCCGTCCGGTTCGTGTAACGTGTCGTAAACCGGTTTATATATTTTTCGGATTGAATTGTCTGTCACGTATTCTCTGTCCGATATTATAGGGTTTTTTTATTTTTTTTACCTACGGGAGAAGGGCCGTCGACCGGCGAAGGGCCCAAAATTGGCGATGACTGACGTTTCGGTGGTGGTGGAGAAAAAAAATTTTGGTTAATCGAAGAACGGGGGCGGACAAAGAGTTAACCCGAGGCCGAATTACGGTAATATACACAGTAATAAATACCTGGATAACGCGAAATGCCGCCCCCACCCTCCAACCCCGGTAGGGCTCCTGAGGCCGACTGACGGTAAAATTCAGAACCGGAGCCGAAATATTCCGAACAGAAATCGATAGTGAAATGTCGGATAACAACTAATTAGCTTCTGTTGTTGTTGTTGTTGTTGTTGTTGTTGTTGGCCTACATTATAATTTGATAGATGTCGTGCTGTGTTGGTCGGCCGCCACCCGATGAAGACAATCCGTTTGGCCGGCGGCCGGCGAAACGTCACCACCCTCCTCCTCCACCCCCGCCATGTTGTCGGTCCTGTTACTGTTACTGTTACTGTTGGTGTTTAGGGCCTGTACGGCCGGCAGTACGACCAACAGCAGGCCGGACAGGGCTATGAACACGCCGGACAGGTAGAACGGCAGATCGTACTTACCGGTTATGTCGTACAGCCAACCTTCGAACAGAAAGCAAAAAAAAATAAATAAAAACCCGGTTATAATATATAGTAAAGGTGACAATTGACAGGATTAGAGAGAGAGAAAAAAAAATGGTCGACATCTCGCCTCTTAAGCCGATAATGGTTGGGCTAAGAGAGGAGCAAACTGGATGATGAGGAGTTGTGACTTGGTCCATTGTCGGGGTATGTTGTGAGAGCGGTCAGGGTGGGATTCTCTGGTCGGAAACACACCCCTAAAGATTAAGGATGGTACTGGAAGGACTTTTGACTGGAATCTCTGGATGTCGTGGACCACCTCTCCTGGAGGAACCCCCAGGCTCTATGTCCCTGTCAGTTTGACTATAGCTTTGTACACTGTCGAGGTCAATATTGACTGGAATCTCTGATGTCCTGGAGGAACCCCCACCCCAGGATAGCTCTCTATAGCTCTATGTCCCTGTCAGTTTGACTATAGCTTTGTACACTGTCGAGTCTGTCAATATTGACTGGAATCTCTGGATGTCCTGGAGGAACCCCCCACCCCAGGATAGCTCTCTATAGCTCTATGTCCCTGTCAGTTTGACTATAGCTTTGTACACTGTCGAGGTCAATATTGACTGGAATCTCTGGATGTCCTGGAGGAACAACCCCACCCCCAGGATAGCTCTCTATAGCTCTATGTCCCTGTCAGTTTGACTATAGCTTTGTACACTGTCGAGGTCAATATTGACTGGAATCTCTGGATGTCCTGGAGGAACCCCCCACCCCCAGGATAGCTCTCTATAGCTCTATGTCCCTGTCAGTTTGACTATAGCTTTGTACACTGTCGAGGTCAATATTGACTGGAATCTCTGGATGTCCTGGAGGAACCCCCCACCCCAGGATAGCTCTCTATAGCTCTATGTCCCCCCCCAGTTTGTACACCTGCCAGCGGGGTCCGATGAGGTTGGCGACGCCCTGCACCAGCAACAGTAGGCCGTAGGCGTTGGTGAACCTCTCGAGTGTTATCAGCTCGACGAGTATTATCGAGGTGAGTGAATAGTTGGCGGCGATGAAGAGGCCGAAAGCGCCGCTCAGTGAACAGAGCCAGGTGTAGGAGCGGACGACAGGTACGAGGCCGACGACGCCGCCGCAGACCACCATCGAGACGGCGTAGACCAGGCTGGCGTTCACCCACGCCCTGTCACCCGCCCAACCCAACACTATCTACAACAACAACAACAACAACAACAACATACACTTTGTTAATACCGATAGAGACAACAGGGCATGCCCTAAAATCAACGCCACAATTCCTCCAGTTAAGTCGACAACCCAACTGAAATAAACAGCCGTCCTACAGCCGACAGTTTAGGGTCGGTAGGCGCGACAGAACAACGTCTTTACATTGTCCGACAATATACAAAAACAATAATGAAACTTGACCGTCCACAGCGACTGCAATTTGGGCCAACTGTGCCGAGAGTAATTGATGTAAAATTCGGTCAGCCGATGTCAAGTGTCAATATGGAAACGGTGGCTCAGTCAGTGTCTGTTGTGGACGGTGATGGACTCCCTTAGTGCACTGACCCTAAAACTGGTCCGGCTGTAGAATGGCTGTTAATTTATTTAGTTTCACGTCGTCTCCCGTCGCCAAATCTTGCGACGTGAATTTGACCCGTATGTAACACCGGATGACCGGTGCAATATTCGGGTTCATCTCACGGGTCATTGGTGACCTCGGAGGTCATAGGATCACTTCCCGATGTTCGGACGAGCTGACATTTTGCATACATATGTAACTCCGATGACAATGCAATATTCAGGTTTGATCCCGGGTCACCTATGACCCGGGAGGTCATAGGTCACATCCCAATGTTCGGACGAGCTGAAATTTTGCATACGTATGTAACTCCGACGGCAATGCAATATTCAGGTTTGATCCCGGGTCATTGGTGACCTCGGAGGTCACCGAGGTCATAGGGTCACATCCCGATGTTCGGACGAACTGAAATTTTTTCATACACATGTTGTAACTCCGACGACAGTGCAATATTCAGGTTTGATCCCGGGTCATAGGTGACCGCGGAGGTCATAGGGTCACTTCCCGACGTTCGGACGAGCTGAAATTTTGCCTACACATGTTGTAACTCCGACGACAGAGTCCAATACTCAGGTTCATCCGACGGGTCATTCATGAACCGGGCGAAATTTCTGTCAAATACACTAAAAATTAGGAAATAAAAAAAATATATATATATAGTTATCGAGTATAGTGGAAAAGGAAAAAAACAGCATTGTTCATCGGAGTTACATATGTATGGAAAATTTCAGTTCATCCGAACATTGGGAAGTGACCTATGACCTCGGTGACCTCCGATGTCACCAATGACCCGGGATCAAACCCGAATATTGCATTGTCGTCGGAGTTACAACATGTGTATACAAAATTTCAGCTCGCCCGAACATCGGGATGTGACCTATGACCTCGGTGACCTCCGAGGTCACCTATGACCCGGGATCAAACCCGAATATTGCTCTGTCGTCGGAGTTACAACATATGTATGGAAAATTTCAGCTCGTCCGAACACTAGGGAAGTGACCTATGACCTCGGTGACCTCCGTTGTCACCAATGACCCAGTATGAGCCTGAATATTGCATTGCCGTCGGAGCAACTTATGTATGCAAAATTTCAGTTCGTCCGAACACTAGGGAAGTGACCTATGACCTCGGTGATTTCCGAGGTCACCTATGACCCGGGATCAAACCCGAATATTGCATTGTCATCGGAGTTATACGTTTTTTTTTTTTTAATACGGTTGCCACGACTTTACTGCAAGAATGGTGTTGACAAATTTTGGGACAAAATAAATAGAAAAAAAAAATTAATAAAATAAAAAAAAAAAATAGAAATCTTTTTTCTACGCTCTATTCGATTTAATTGAGCGGCCCTAAGTGGATATATTTGAAAATAATACAGAATATAACAGACAGCCTACACTAGACAGGCCTTGAACGTCTTCAGTACCGACAGAGGACGCCAACTGACTTCTGTCCAACGTTCGACTTTGAACCTTTTCTAAACGGAAAAAACGGGTCGAATAACGCGAACCAAAGTCGTTTTTATATATATATATATATATATATATATATATATATATTAGATTTATAGCCGGTTGTCGACTGACCTCGCCCAGCATGTTGAGTATGCCGATGACGCTGATCAGTATCGAGCCGTCTGTCTCGGAGAATCCCCTCTCGATGGCGTAATCGGCCAGGTAGACGTAGGGCACGTCGTACCACGTGTACAGCAGGAAATTGGAGAGGGCGAACAGCAGGAATCGGACGTTGGCGAAATGGGACAGGTCGAGCATGTCGGACAACAGGTACCACAGCTCCCATACACCGGCGTACCACTGCAATCAATATCACACTCAAACAATTACCTTTTACTCTTTTTTTTATGTGTTCTCAGTTTTTATGTATAATTAGTGTGGAGGTCGACGATGACCATCCCGAATAACGGTGACAGTTGGACACTGGGGGACATTGAATGGGAAAGCCGAATGCATCTTATCAGTGCATTCGAGACAGTCGACGGGGCTTATTATTATCCGCGCCGAAGATGTTGTGGGGCGCACTTGAAAATATACAACAACGCCACTTGTCGTCAACACGATATTTGCGACGTATTTTCATTCTTTTTTTTTTTTTGCGAGTCCATAACTTGGCAAACCGATTTAGTTGTCGACTCATTTTCGGTGATCTGTTCGATACTCATTTCGCCATAACCGTTATTTTTGAACCTCGTTTTAATGTTTTCCTACTATGAAATACCGTTTTCAAAACTTCCTTTTTATCCGCTTTCTAAGTGTTGTACAACTGACAATAAAACAGAACACTGACTATAAGGCCGAGAAATGAGAGAGACAACTCGGTCAATTTGCCAATTTATGGACTTGGCAGAACAACAAGTGGATACATTTTTTTTTTGGTCCCTCCCCTGTATTATTGTATATATATATATACTGACTTGTACTTTTTCCTTGGCTATTGTTGTCATCGAATTCCTGTAAATGTCCGGACACGAGGATGCCCTCAGCCTGTACCTGTTGATGTTGAGCATAGCTCCCCTGTAGGTGACCGAATGCCTGTGGACCCTTAGGTCGTTCAGATAGGCCGCTGTAGCTATCTTGCTGTTCTGCTGCTGCTGCTGTTGTTGTTGTTGTGATTGTGCTTGTGATTGTGATTGTGACTGTTGTTATGGTTGTTGTTGTAGTTGTTGTGGTTGATTGTCGTAGTGCCGTTTGGTGTTGTATAGGAGAGTTCTACTCTGCTGTCGGAGGACAGTGATTCGTCCCAACTGGTTGTGGCCTCTATTGTCGACACCGGTGTTGTCGTATTGTTGTTGTTGTTGTTGTTGTGGTTGTGGTTTGTTGTAGTCGTGGGTTGGGGCCTGCCCAACAGTTTGGCCGACATGTTACGCCTGCCGGCCGCCCCCCAATCGTCCTTCTGCGACAATTGGTCGGCGGAATAGAACAAATTAATAAAATCCTAAATACGTGTCGTCGAGATATGATATTTGATTGTGAGGTGGGGCGTGTGCTCACCGTGTAGTGGTGGATATCGTGGTTGTTGGATGAAATGAGGAGGTCCGGATAGTTGTGGAGGAGTACGTGGTAGAGGTGTTTCCTGTTGGCCAGTGTGTCGACCACCTCCAGAGGGACCCTCTCACCGTTCCTGACGAAGGTTGGCAGGTTGACCAGCGATGTGCAGAGGCGCTCGACGGCGGCACCGCCCCCGCCACCCTCGTCATCCTCAATCGTCGTCCCCTTCTCGTCCCCCTCCTCGGCACCGGCCTTCGTCCTCACCCCGAGAGCGTCGCCCTCCGGCCGATCCCCGCCTCCTGTCACCAAACACCGACGATTACAAATGTTCGGCGCCGCGGTAATGTAGCATTTACTATAATTAGTCGTACGTACCGGGTTTCTCTAGTAGCCTCCTGAGCTCGTAGAGGGTTGGAGAGGGTGGCGGGGGCGGCAGCGGAATCTGCCGTCGGGTGGCGGCGGGCGGGTGTTCGGGCTGTGAGGGCCTGTTGCGCCGCTTCCGCCTCTGTTTGGTCCAGGCGAGGTCCCTCATGAGCATGCCGCAGACGCAGAGGTTGAGGAAGAGGCCGGCGAGGACGAGGGTGGTGCCCCGCCAACCGTACTCTGAGAGGAGGAACTGGGTGAGCGGGGCGAACAGGAAGGTGCCGATTCCGCTGCCGCAGACCGAGAGGCCGGTCGCGAAAGACCTCCTCGCCTCGAAGTAGTAGGCCACTATGACGACGGCGGCCACGTAGCACAGCGAGAGGCCGAAACCGGCCACTATGCCGAAAGTGAAGAACAACAATTCCATCGAGTCGGTGAAGGAGGAGACGACGAAACCGGCGGCGGCCAGTATACCGCCCGAGACGCAGCATTTACGACAGCCGTAGCGGTCGGTCAGGAAGCTGGCCACGGGCCCAGACAGCAGCGGCATCGCCATGAACACAGAGCCTATCCACGCCGTCTTGCTCTTACCCTCGCCGAAGTAGTCGAGGAACTCGACGAATATCACGCCGAACGAGAAGGTGATACCGTCCGCTATCAGGTTGACCATGAAGGAGGCGGCCACCACCACCCAGCCCCAGCCACCGTCCGGCGGCCCGCCCCGCCCCTCGCCCCGCCGGGCCTCCTGGAGGCCGCCGACGAGCGGGAGGACGAGGAGGAGGGCCGCCGCTGGGGCGAGGCCGGGGGCGGAGGGCCGCCGTTGAACTTGACCTGATGCTGATCCTGATTGTGGTTGTGGTGGTTGTGGTTGTGGTGGTGCCTGTCGGCGGTGTCCGCGTGTACGGGTGTGGTTGGGGTTGGGTGTTGTGGCGACACGACGATGGAGCCCCTCCTGGAGGCCAGGAGCAGGGAGCTGGCCGAGCCGGAGCCGGACAGCCTCAGTAGCAGCCTCTGGGGGCTGCCCGGGCCCACTCCCTCCCGCCTCCCGCCCTCCTCCTCCATGACCCTCTCCCTCTACACTGGCTGCTGCTGCTGCTCCTGCTGCTGCTGCTGCTCTCCTCCTCCCCGCTGTCCAACCCGCTCATCGGTCTTTTCGGCCCAGATCTTTCCATCCGGTTTGGGCCCCGGCCCGCTCTCCTCCGCCACCTCACGCTCCTCCTGCAACAAGACACCTCATCACTAAATCACCCGCCAGTAATCCTGGACCCGCCGCCCTTAAACACTACAAGTTTGAGTCGATTCTTTCGAGTCTCAAAGTACGAACGGCTACAAAACTAACTCTCCCTCCTCTTCTCTGTACAAATAGCGCCAGTTGTATAATTGAACGTTGTCGGCCGTTACATAACACGAGCAACGGGAGAATTCTTTTAAATCCGAGCGGATTAACAATTCGGATAACGAGAATCGGGTATGTGCCAATTTACACGAAATACAACTGGTTTCATTGCCAGACGAGTAATTTTAAAATCATCCTCTCAAGGGTTGGGGCGCTCAAAAATGAACTCAGCCTTCGACATTATTGTCCATATTGAACCCTACTGGTAGGGCGCGCTCTAATATCGGCTCAGTGGCGAAAAGAATAGTACAAAACTGAGGAAAACCGGCCGACGACAAAAGTGTCGCTCGTTAGGGGAAGGCGCTCGTTACGCGAATTGCTCGTTACGAGAGACTCCGGCACGCTATAAGAATGGTGGAGAGTGTCAAGAGAATAAACAGACCCCGGGGGAGGGGGTGGCGGGGGTAGGGGGGGTGAGAAGAATATTGGAAGAGAGTACGTTTTTGTCCCCGATTAAACCATCAGTAGTTATTCTTCTTCTTCTTCTTCTTCGGGACCTCAGCTTCAACTCGAATATTGAATCAGCTATTTCAGTCGGGTGTCGCCGCCAACTGGACCAGTTAGTCGTCAATTTAACAACTAAAGAGTATATAATATATATATATATATATATATATATATATATATATATATATATATATATATATATATATATCGAAGTACTGTCTGGAGATGCTCCAGTGTACTGGAGAGAGGAAGGACACAGAGCTGGGTTAAACTAAGCGGTCACATCTTCTCATCAACCTCTATCCTATCTTCCTCCATTTACAATTACACAGGAAGAGGCCAATTTCCAAAAACCTAATTACAAATTATCGGCTAATTGTAGATTGGCGGGGGGGGGGAGGAGGCGGTGAGGGTGATTAACCCTCATTAAACTGTTAGCCCCCACCACCCCAGTTAACTCTCTCACTCTCCCTGCTCTCTCACTCCCTCTCTCTCTCTCTCCTCTCTCTCTCCCTCTCCCTCTCCCTCCCAATCATCCCTCTCTGCGCGCTACGCCCCCAAAACCCACGTCGAAGACCACCAAAAAAACGGGTATTTTTACCAAATACTCATCTAGCTTTTCAGTCAGTTAATTACTACTAGATTACCCGCCAGTGTCAGTTATCGCCGGATTACGTTATCTCCCGTGTGAACATACGGATATGGCGGGGCCCGACAGAAAAGAACGTTGACCTTAGACAGTCCAACGGCCTTAAAACACACGGACAAACCATCCTTCACCATTACATAACAACAGCGAGAGCACCATCATGACAAAAGGCAAGAGAAACAGTATGGACAAACCGACACAAAAAAAATTCTGAAATTTCGAAAATTTTCGTTTTTTCAGCTCTCCTTTTAGGGGCAAGTGTAACTCACTTTAGGGCAAGTAACTCACTTTTGTACACTTGTGGTGTGAATATGTACACTTGGGTGTGAATATGGGCAAAATCGACACATTTTGAAATTTCGAAAATTTTCGATTTTAGCTCTCCTTTTATTTTTTTCAAAATCGATTTTTTTCGAAAATTTTCGCTCTCCTTTTAGGGGCAACTGTAACTCACTTTTGTACACTTGTGGTGTGAATATGGGCAAAATCGGGGCACATTTTTAAAATTTCGAAAATTTTCGATTTTTTAGCTCTCCTTTTAGGGGCAACTGTAACTCACTTTTGTACACTTGTGGTGTGAATATGGGCAAAATCGGGGCACATTTTTAAAATTTCGAAAATTTTCGATTTTTTAGCTCTCCTTTTAGGGGCAACTGTAACTCACTTTTGTACACTTGTGGTGTGAATATGGGCAAAATCAGGGGCACATTTTGAAATTTCGAAAATTTTCGATTTTTAGCTCTCCTTTTAGGGGCAAGTGTAACTTTTTACACTTGTGGTGTGAATATGGGCAAAATCGGGGCACATTTTGAAATTTTGAAAATTTTCGATTTTTTCTCCTTTCGAGGGCAGAATCTCCTTTTAGGGGCAACTGTAACTCACTTTTGTACACTTGTGGTGTGAATAAGGGCAAAATCGGGGCACATTTTTGAAATTTCGAAAATTTTCGATTTTTCAGCTCTCCTTTTAGGGGCAACTGTAACTCACTTTTGTACACTTGTGGTGTGAATATGGGCAAAATCGGGGCACATTTTTAAAATTTCGAAAATTTTCGATTTTTCAGCTCTCCTTTTAGGGGCAACTGTAACTCACTTTTGTACACTTGTGGTGTGAATATGGGCAAAAACAACAGCACATCCTTTTACACATTTTGAAATTTCGAAAATTTTCGATTTTTTAGCTCTCCTTTTAGGGGCAACTGTAACTCACTTTTGTACACTTGTGGTGTGAATATGGGCAAAATCGGGGCACATTTTTAAAATTTCGAAAATTTTCGATTTTTTCAGCTCTCCTTTAGGGGCAAGTAGCCAACTCACTTTTGTACACTTTGTGTGAATAGGGCAAAATTGCACATTTTTGAAATTTCGTATTTTTTAGCTCTCCTTTTAGGGCTCACTTTTGTACACTTGTGGTGTGAATATGGGCAAAATCGGGGCACATTTTTGAAAATTTCGAAAATTTTCGATTTTTAGCTCCTTTAGGGCAACTGTAACTCACTTTTGTACACTTGTGGTGTGAATATGGGCAAAATCGGGGCACATTTTAAAATTTCGAAAATTTTCGATTTTTTAGCCTCCCTTTAGGGGCAACTGTAACTCACTTTTGTACTTTACTTGTGGTGTGAATATGGGCAAAATCGGGCACATTTTAAAATTTCGAAAATTTTCGATTTTTCAGCTCTCCTTTAGGGGCAACTGTAACTCACTTCTTTGTACACTTGTGGTGTGAATATGGGCAAAATCGGGGCACATTTTTGAAATTTCGAAAATTTTCGATTTTAGCTCTCCTTTTAGGGGCAACTGTAACTCACTTTTGTACACTTGTGGTGTGAATATGGGCAAAATCAGGGGCATTTTATTTTTAAATTTCGAAAATTTTCGATTTTTTCAGCTCTTTTAGGGGCAACTGTAACTCACTTTGTACACTTGTGGTGTGAATATGGGCAAAATCGGGGCACATTTTAAAATTTCGAAAATTTTCGATTTTTAGCTCCTTTTAGGGCAACTGTAACTCACTTTTGAGGGGCACTGTGGTGTGAATATGGGCAAAATCGGGCACATTTTTAAAATTTCGAAAATTTTCGATTTTCAGCCTTTTAGGGGCAACTGTAACTCACTTTTGTACACTTGTGGTGTGAATATTGGCAAAATCGGGGCACATTTTTGAAATTTCGAAAATTTTCGATTTTTCTGCTCTCCTTTCAGGGGCAACTGTAACTCACTTTTGTACACTTGTGGTGTGAATATGGGCAAAATCGGGGCACATTTTTGAAATTTCGAAAATTTTCGATTTTTCAGCTCTCCTTTTAGGGGCAACTGTAACTCACTTTTGTACACTTGTGGTGTGAATATAAAAATCAGGCACATTTTGAAATTTCGAAAATTTTCGATTTTTTAGCTCTCCTTTTAGGGGCAACTGTAACTCACTTTTGTACACTTTGTGTGAATATGGGCAAAATCGGGGCATTTTTGAAATTTCGAAAATTTTCGATTTTTAGCTCCTTTTAGGGGCAACTGTAACTCACTTTTGTACACTTGGTGTGAATATGGGCAAAATCGGGGCACATTTTAAATTTCGAAAATTTTCGATTTTTTAGCTCTTTTAGGGGCAACTGTAACTCACTTTGTACACTTTGTGTGAATATGGGCAAAATCGGCACATTTTTAAAATTTCGAAAATTTTCGATTTTTTAGCTCTCCTTTTAGGGGCAACTGTAACTCACTTTTGTACACTTGTGGTGTGAATATGGGCAAAATCGGGGCACATTTTTAAAATTTCGAAAATTTTCGATTTTTTAGCTCTCCTTTTAGGGGCAACTGTAACTCACTTTTGTACACTTGTGGTGTGAATATGGGCAAAATCGGGGCACATTTTTAAAATTTCGAAAATTTTCGATTTTTTAGCTCTCCTTTTAGGGGCAACTGTAACTCACTTTTGTACACTTGTGGTGTGAATATGGGCAAAATCGGGGCACATTTTTAAAATTTCGAAAATTTTCGATTTTTCAGCTCCTTTAGGGGCAACTGTAACTCACTTTTGTACACTTGTGGTGTGAATATGGGCAAAATCGGGGCACATTTTTAAAATTTCGAAAATTTTCGATTTTTTAGCTCTCCTTTTAGGGGCAACTGTAACTCACTTTTGTACACTTGTGGTGTGAATATGGGCAAAATCGGGGCACATTTTTAAAATTTCGAAAATTTTCGATTTTTTAGCTCTCCTTTTAGGGGCAACTGTAACTCACTTTTGTACACTTGTGGTGTGAATATGGGCAAAATCGGGGCACATTTTTAAAATTTCGAAAATTTTCGATTTTTTAGCTCTCCTTTTAGGGGCAACTGTAACTCACTTTTGTACACTTGTGGTGTGAATATGGGCAAAATCGGGGGACATTTTAAAATTTTGAAAATTTTCGATTTTTTAGCTCCTTTTAGGGGCAACTGTAACTCACTTTTGTACACTTGTGGTGTGAATATGGGCAAAATCGGGGCACATTTTTAAAATTTCGAAAATTTTCGATTTTTAGCTCTCCTTTTAGGGGCAACTGTAACTCACTTTTGTACACTTGTGGTGTGAATATGGGCAAAATCGGGGCACATTTTTAAAATTTCGAAAATTTTCGATTTTTAAGCTCTCCTTTTAAGGGCAACTGTAACTCACTTTTGTACACTTGTGGGCCGAATATGGGCAAAATCGGGGCACATTTTTAAAATTTCGAAAATTTTCGATTTTTAGCTCTCCTTTAGGGGCAACTGTAACTCACT
>JACDQD010000159.1:0-43552 GCA_019843655.1 Lethocerus indicus
ATAATCACAGATTTTACGCGCGGTAATAATTTTAAAACCGTAATTAACGTTAATAGATAGACTTTCGTATAGTTTATTTAGAAAAATTTTTATGTACTAAAAAAAAAAAAGTCAATTACAACTCCATTGATGTAGCCAATTTCAGATTCAGATTTATTAAAATTCGTTCAGAAAAATAATTTTTTTTCACTAGGCAAATAATATATTTTTCATCCGATTATAACGTACAAAATCGACGAATAAATTCGCGAAATTATATATTAAAATTTGTCCAGTCAAAAAGGGTTACGAAAAAGGAATACATAAACAACAAAATTCTAGAACTGTCGGTTTCGACAACAGTTTTCCCCGAATACAGTTTAACTGAATTCTAGACCGGTCATCGATATTTATTCGAACGGGAAAACGAATCGTATTTTCCTCGCTTTCGGGCGTAAAAATTATAGAACGACGATAATCTATAGACCGGTTTAGGACGGGACTATTTTCTAGACCGTGTTCGATACTGGGACTCACAGTTTCAATTAAGAACAAGTATTTTTGTACGCTTTCGAGCAGAAAAATTATACAAAAATCTAGACCATTCGACGAGAATATTCCAGACGGCTATTTTTTTTTTTATGTACTGTCGAAACTGCACGGTCGTAAATGTAACGTAAAATTCTAGACCGTTTTATTCCCCAAATAGTATTCCAGACGGCTACTATTCATGTAACCCTAAGACATAGTGCTCGATAATCTGATTCCAGACGGTTGGACGATAGTTTATTCAGTAAAATAGCTTTTTGTCCAAGACCGACGTCCTATTCAATTTCAGACAGGTATTGATTTGCATCCCCACATATATATATATATATATATATATATATATATATATATATATATATAATTGATTACTATTCCAGTAGTCGAGAACCTAACGAAGATAGGGGGCGGCGGAAAAATTGACGAACCTAGAGGGTATATTCCGATACACCCGCACAAAACGGGGGTGGGGGGTGGTGTAGTAGTATATATTGTATTAACAATTTTCGCCGAAATTGTTTTTAAATAAATACCAATTGTTTGTAACAGGAGCCGACGAAACTTTTTAACGAGTCCAATAATTTATTGAATGGGGCGGCGAAGGGAGGGAGTTTTTTCGTCGAAATTTTTTTCAACACAGCAGTAAGGGCCCGACACCGAAAAGGGTGAAAAAATATATATATATATATATATATATATATATATATATATGATTACTATTCCAGTACTCGAGAACCTAACGAATGGGGGGCGGCGGAAAAATTGACGAACCTAGAGGTATATTCGATACACCCCACAAAACGGGGGTGGGGGTGTAGTATATTGTATTAACAATTTATTGAATGGGGCGGCGAAGGGGAGTTTTTCGTCGAAATTTTCAACACAACGTAAGGGCCCGACACCGAAAGGGTGGGAAAAAAAAATATATATATATATATATATATATATATATATATATATATATATATATATTGATTACTATTCCAGTACTCGAGAACCTAACGAAGATAGGGGCGGCGGAAAATTGACGAACCTAGAGGGTATATTCCGATACACCCACACACAGGGGGGGGTGGTGTGTAGTATATATTGTATTAACAATTTATTGAATGGGCGGCGAGGGAGTTTTCGTCGAAATTTTAACACAGCAGTAAGGGCCCGACACCGAAAGGGTGGAAAAAAATATATATATATATATATATATATATATATATATATATATATATATATATATATATTGATTACTATTCCAGTACTCGAGAACCTAACGAAGATAGGGGCGGCGGAAAAATTGACGAACCTAGAGGGTATATTCCGATACACCCGCACAAAACGGGGGTGGTGTAGTATATTGTATAACAATTTCGCCGAAATTGTTTTAAATAAATACCAATTGTTTGTAACAGGGCCGCTTGTATTGTACCGCTTTGGATAGCGTTACTGATCGGAATATAGACCGGTATAGGCGGTGCAATAATATTGATATTGTGGAAATTATAGTTGATGAAGGGCGGGGAGGGTGGGGGCCTCCTAACAGGGGATGATAAAGAATTTGTCGCAATTATTCAATTAGTTGCGACGGACATAGATATAGCGGGTGTTGTAGCGACGTGTCGTCCGAGCACGTTCTATTGTAGTGAGGACGTCCTCAGTGTACCTGAGACCGGTGACGGAGTCCAAAGCGTCGGCCAGACCGGCGCCCAACAATGCACTGGCCGGTCGTCGCCGCCAGTCTTCAGTAGTCTGGCGCCGGTCACCAGTCCGCCGTCTACTTCGACGCTGAGCGTCGCCTCAACCGCCGCCGTCGCCGTCATCCGCCGCCACTTTGACTCTCCTCCTCACTTCGAATTTGGGCGTCCTTCCGTACACCCATTCCCAGCTCTCCAGCTCTTCCTGATCTTCTCCAGACCTTTGTTTCCAGACAGAAACGTACAGGAATTAAAAATTTTTTTTTTAAAGCGTCCAAAGTCCGGACTTTCGCCCGGACTACGGCGTCTAAAATAGACACTGGGGACACGCAAAGAAAAAACCCACATCCAAAGTGTTAACGCCGAGAAGCGCTACTGAAGACGGCGAACGGCCGAAAAACAGCCGGCAGAGAGGAGACCACATACAGTATTTCAACCCTCGCAGACCGCAAAGTTATATCAAATTGTATTATAACCCTTGAATAACCGCTTTGAATACAGCAGGTTTGGTCTTTTGCCGGACCGCGGTTTCGTGGCCGCTCGCCGTCTTCAGCGTCTTCAGTGTCACTGTCGCGGCTTTGGGATGTTTTTGGGCCATCCTCACTGCAGCACTGCCACTTTCACATATACTTTGAATTCACATTTTCAATACCCAGGGGGTGGGGGTGGGGTGGGGTGGGGGTGGGGCGGAATTTTCTTATATAAATATATCCGAATAGAATTGAATTCGGCTAAATATCGCTCTTATTGACCAATATTCAAATTGAAAACCAATATTGAGAATTACAGAAAGAAAACCACCCCTCCCCTCCCATCCTCCCCACCCCCGAAATTTTTCCTTTACTACATTTTTCCAATTATTCCAAATTAACTGAATCCACAACTGGAATATATATCGATAGGTCCAACAATATTAGGAGAAATTTGTCGCCCCCACCCCGTAAATTTGGGAGATGCTGTAAATTACATTTTTCCGTTCTGTAACATTTACAGAACTGTCCGTAATAGGCGTAAAACGGTTTATTTATTTTTTGGTTTTTCAATTTTTCAAACGCATAAAATTCATCTCCCCAACTGGAAAAAATCCAGGTTTCCACTTAAATATTCAGTAGGATTAGAGGAATTTATCTTTTCATTTATAATATTGTTTTCCGAAAATCTCCATAATTCTCCACCCCCACCCCCTCATTGCATCCACCTTCGGCTTTCTTGGCCGGCTGCATCGATTTTAAAGATGCGTTTTGATGGATAATTTTAAAAAAGTTCAGATTTCTTTCATTCTCCTGTACGATATTTTAAAAACAAAGTTGCATCTGAAACGGCGGTGGCGAAGAGCCAAAATTGAAATCCGCCCCGAGGAATAAGAAAGCCGGATAATAATAGAATAGGACGGGTGTACAGAAATAAATTGGCACCGAGGTGAAAATGTGATAAAAATAACCCTTTTAGGTTTTTTTCTCTGTATCCGTTGCGGTGCGCACAGGGAAGACTGTGCACCCCCATTTGTTGTTTTTATATTTCGAATTCGTATTCATATCCCATCCCCCGTCTGCACAATATATATATATATATATATATATATATATATATATATATATATATATATATATATATATAAAAACCAATATACAAAGAGAGGGGTGGTCCAAAAATGTATCCACCGTTTAACAACTTGAAACTAATTGACCGAGTTGTGTCTCATTTTGGTGAAAGTGTAGCTTAAAGTCCAACTTAAAGATATATATATATATATATATATATATATTTTGAACCGAAACGTACAAAAAAAAAAAAATTATCAAATTGAAATACAGAGGGTGGTCAAAAATGTATCCACCGTTTAAAAGTCCATAACTTGCAAACTAATTGGCGGAGTTGTGTCTCGTTTTTGGTGAAAGTGTAGCTTAAAGTCCAACAAAGATCTATATATATATATATATATATATATATATATATATATATATATATATATATATATGTCCTAACAGGTAAAAGTCCAGAGGAGTCCGCAAATCTACTCTAGGTAGAATTTCCGAAAAAATAGAACCTAAATCCGTCAATCGGTCTGTCGAGTGGACGGAGTTCCAAACGGCGGATACACTTTTTTTTTGGACCCGCTGTACGTTAGGTTTCCGGCGTGCCAGTGTTCCGCGGTCGTCGCCGTCTTCAGTAGCGGCGCTTTGGATGTTTTCCACGCGGGGACGCCCCCCTCTGACTGACACCGCGACTACTGAAGACGGCCGCTGTAACTGAAGGAAGGTTGTACACACCTGGAAACCACATATCGGTCGGATTGACCAGCTGGAATCCCCTCTGGTTGGCGACGAATTCCCAGCCCATGTCCCTGCGCGTTATCGGATGTTCGGCCAGATAGGCCCAGCCGAGGCCGGTGACGACGTCGTCGACGCTGATTCCTGCGGACGTCGCTCAGGTTGACCGTCGGACAGGGCACCGACTGCGTGGCATTAGTTATTATCCTCCAACGCCAATTGTTATCGGTGTCCTGCGCCATAGACACACAAATACCCAGACCGAAGGGGTTGGGGGGGAGGGGCGCGACTCTTTTCGCGCCGCCAATAACACGCAACAAACAACTACTTGGGCGAGGAAGACGAAATAAGTTTCAAAAATACCGGGGTTTTTAACTTGAAACTTGGAGGGCATTAAAATGGGGTTTCATCCTGGGTCAAACTAATATGGGGAGACTGGAAAATAATTTTGAAAAAATACCCGAAAAACGCGTTTTAACTTAAAACTTGGAGGGCATGAATGGGGTTTCATCCGGGGTCAAACTTATGGCGAGAAAGTGGAAAATAGTTTTGAAAAATACCCAGAAAACGCGTTTTAACTTGAACGGAGGGCGTGGGTTTTCCTGGGTCAAACTTGGCGAGGGAACTGGAAAATGTCTTGAAAAAATACCCGGAAAACGTTTTTAACTTGAAACTGAGGGCATGAATGGGTTTCATCCTGGGTCAAACTTATGGCGAGAAAAGTGGAAAATAGTTTTGAAAAATACCCCAAAAACGCGTTTTTAACTTGAAACTTGAGGGCATGAATGGGGTTTTCTGGGTCGAACTTATGGCGAGAAAAGTGGAAAATAGTTTTGAAAAATACATCCTGGGTGAATGGGGTTTTCTGGGTCGAACTAATGGCGAGAAAATGAAAATAGTTTTGAAAAATACCCCAAAAACGCGTTGGGAAAATGGGGTTTCAGGGTTTTGAAAAAAAATAGTTTTGAAAAATACCGGAAAACGCGTTTTTTAACTTGAAACTTGGAGGGCATGAATGGGGTTTCATCCTGGGTGGAAAATAGTTTTGAAAAATATCAAACTTATGGCGAGGTTTCATCGGGTCAAACTAATGGCGAGAAAAGTGGAAAATAGTTTTGAAAAAATACCCCAAAAACATCTGGGTTAACGTTTTTTTAACCCGGAAAACGTTGAAACTTGGAGGGCATGAAGAGGGTTTTTCTGGGTAGAACTAATGGCGAGAAAAGTGGAAAATAGTTTTGAAAAATACCGCGTTTTTAACTTGAAACTTGGAGGGCATGAATGGGGTTTCATCCCGGGTCAAACTTATGGCGAGGAAAGTGGAAAATAGTTTTGAAAAAATACCCGGAAAACGCGTTCTTTAACTTGAAACTTGGAGGGCATGAATGGGGTTTCATCCCGGGGTCAAACTTATGGCGAGAAAAGTGGAAAATAGTTTTGAAAAAATATCCGGAAAACGCGTTTTTAACTTGAAACTTGGAGGGCATGAAGGGGGTTTCATCCCGGGTCAAACTTATGGCGAGGAGGCTGGAAAATAATTTTGAAAAAATATCCGGAAAACGCGTTTTTAACTTGAAACTTGGAGGGCATTAAAGGGTTTTTTCTGGGTAGAACTAATGGCGTGGCGAAGAAAGTTTGAATGTTTCATCCGGGGTCAAAATACCTGAAAACGCGCGTTTTTAACTTGAAAAGGGCATGGGCATCCTGGTCAAACTTATGGCGTTTTTGAAAAAATACCCCAAAACGTTTTTAACTTGAAACTTGGAGGGCATGAATGGGTCAAAACTTATGGCGAGAAAAGTGGAAAATAGTTTTGAAAAATATCCGAAAACGCGTTTTTTAACTTGAAACTTGGAGGGCATGAATGGGGTTTCATCCGGGGAGTCAAACTTATGGCGAGGTGGAAAATAGTTTTGAAAAATATCTTTTAACTTGAACGAGGGCATGAACTTGGATCCGGGAATTGGTTTGGGGATGAATGGGGAAAATAGTTTTGAAAAAATACAAACGCGTGAAAAAAAATTTTTGAAAAAATACCCAAAACACGTTTTTAACTTGACACTTGGAGGGCATTAATGGGGTTTCATCCTGGGTCAAACTTATGGCGAGAAAAGTGGAAAATAGTTTTGAAAAAATATCCGGAAAACGCGTTTTTTAACTTGAAACTTGGAGGGCATGAATGGGGTTTCATCCTGGGTCAAACTTATGGCGAGAAAAGTGGAAAATAGTTTTGAAAAAATACCCGAAAACACGTTTTTTAACTTGAAACTTGGAGGGCATGAATGGGGTTTCATCCCGGGGTCAAACTTATGGCGAGAAAAGTGGAAAATAGTTTTGAAAAAATACCCGAAAAACGCGTTTTTTAACTTGAAACTTGGAGGGCATGAATGGGGTTTCATCCTGGGTCAAACTTATGGCGAGAAAAGTGGAAAATAGTTTTGAAAAAATACCCGGAAAACGCGTTTTTAACTTGAAACTTGGAGGGCATGAATGGGGTTTCATCCTGGGTCAAACTTATGGCGAGGAAAGTGGAAAATAGTTTTGAAAAAATACCCCAAAAACACGTTTTTTAACTTGAAACTTGGAGGGCATGAATGGGGTTTCATCCCGGGGTCAAACTTATGGCGAGAAAAGTGGAAAATAGTTTTGAAAAAATATCCAGAAAACGCGTTTTTTAACTTGAAACTTGGAGGGCATGAATGGGGTTTTTTCTGGGTCGAACTTATGGCGAAAAATAGTTTTCAAAAAAATACCCGGCAAACGCGTGAAATCGCAGGAAAGGGTTTTTTTTAATTGAAACTTATTTCGGGCATGAACGGGTTTTTTTTTTGGAACCCGGAAGACGGTTCAAGGAGCGTTCTAAATATTTCGATATCGTATCGACAAAGGTTTTGACCTTTGAAAGATTTTGCCCTATGACCTCTGCCCCCGTCTAGCAGCGATAAGGCCCCAGAAACGGTCGTTGCGAACGACAAATATCCACGTAAAATAATAATAATAATAATAATAGTAATAAAATATCTCGAGCCAGGATTTTCTCGTCCACAGTTTTTCCCTAATATATATATATATATATATATATATATATATATATATATATATATATATATATATATGGAAAATTTAGGAAAAATGAGTCGGATATTACGTGTCGATTTGGCAGACGCGTCTACAAACGTTTGTAGACGTTTTACAAAATTTTGTAGAAGAAAAATACTCGTTTTCGTTTGAAAATGATTGGCTCAATAATAGGCCCAAAAACATAAAATAGACAGAAAACCATTTTTTTTTGTTGTTTTTTTAATAAAAGGGGTACAACAAACAAAAAGATAGGCGCAGCACACAAAAAACAAGAAACGGAAAAATTATTAAATAAAACAAACAGAAACACAAAAACAAAAAAAAAACAGAAATTCAAACCGACATCGTCTACACAATATACAACACAATAACAATAATAATAAGTTTTTCTTTTATTTTTATTATATTTTCTCTTTGAATCGGCCACTGCACATTTCGTTTTGAGTGCATTCAAAATCTCAAAAATTGAGACCATTCGGTTGAAATAAGAAATATTACAAAGCTCCAAATACAGGTCTAAATAAAACCACCCCTCCCTACAGGGGGTTGGTTTTCTCATAATTTACAAGTTATAAACAACAGTTGTAAACGAGATAAAACACGCCACAATATTACGGATATTGCCGAGAAGAACATTAACTGGGAAAAGCCGAAAATTCCCCCCGTACGCCTTCCTTTAAGGGACATTTTCCCGGGGAAAACCGCCCTTATGAACGGGCGTAAAGTTAACATAAATAAATTCCAGTAATTCTGTCTACGCCCAACACAGTACAGGGACTTTAAACCGTCTCATTTGCTGATGAAAGAACATACTTTTTGCTAAGACCGGTCGGGAAAGTCCTAAGTCCGTTTAGTCAATTCTACAGACTGGTTTATGCCGTAATTCTTTTACAAAATTTTATTTTCATATACCCGTTTTGTGGTCTGCGAACGGGATTGGAATAAAGTGGATTTCGCCTGTGTTTCTCCGCGCGCCGTTTTCGGTCTTTCGCCAGACCGAGGTTTTTTTTCGGCGGCCGCTCGCCGTCTTCAGTAGTCACTGTCTCGCCGGACTCTGGACGTTTTTGCGAACACCTCGTACCGTAACAGTTCGGTGAGTATGTGGAAAAATATCCAAAGTGCCGAGAGACGGCGACTGACAGAGTGGCGCTACTACTGAAGATGGCGAGCGGCCCGACGAATTTTCACCTTTTCGAAAATACAGTTTCCCCACCGGCTGGGGCCGTACTCTATTTATAGCGATGGCGTTTCGAGTCGTGTGGGGAGGAAAACTTGAAACGAGCTTAATTCCTAAGCGTTTCGCCAACTTGCAAGTCGAAGCCGAGGTCACACACTGAGCCAACTTCGCGCTTTCGCGCGACTAGAAACTCTCCCAACGTCCCTGTCCCACTTTAATCGATGAAATTAAATCGCGTTAACAACAACTAAAGATCGCTATAATATCGCAAGAAATTTTGAACCGAAACGTACAGAAAAAAATTTTTTATCAAATTGGAATACAGTGGGGGGGGGGTGGTCCAAAAAAATGTATCCACCGTTTAAAAGTCCATAACTTGCAAACTAATTGACGGAGTTGTCTCTCATTTTTGGTGAAAGTGTAGCTTAAAGTCCAACTTAAAGATATATATATATATATATATATATATATATATATATATATATATATATATATATATAGGTGTTCGAAATATATTTCGAACTGCAGCACCAACTAACTACTGACTACTGCACAACGTGTCCAATGAGAGGTGAAAAATCGAAAATTTTTGAAATTTTCAAAAATTCAGCCCGATTCGCCCCATATTCGGCCCACAAGTGTACAAAAGTGAGTTACACTTGCCCCTGAAATGAGAGGTGAAAAATCGAAAATTTTCGAAATTTTCAAAATTGAGTTACACGAAATGAGATTCGCAAAAATTCAGGCCCCATATTCGGCCCACAAGTGTACAAAAGTGAGTTACACTTGCCCCTGAAATGAGAGGTGAAAAATCGAAAATTTTCGAAATTTTCAAAAATTCAGCCCGATTCGCCCCATATTCGGCCCACAAGTGTACAAAAGTGAGTTACACTTGCCCCCGAAATGAGAGGTGAAAAATCGAAAATTTTCGAAATTTTCAAAATTCAGGCCAGATTTGCCCCATATTCGGCCCACAAGTGTACAAAAGTGAGTTACACTTGCCCCTGAAATGAGAGGTGAAAAATCGAAAATTTTCGAAATTTCAAAAATGTCGCCCGATTTGCCCCATATTCGGCCCACAAGTGTACAAAAGTGAGTTACACTTGCCCCTGAAATGAGAGGTGAAAAATCGAAAATTTTCGAAATTTTCAAAAATTCAGGTCCCCCATATCGCCCAGTGTACAAAAGTGAGTTACGCGAATTTTCGAAATTTCAAAATTCAGCCCGATTTGCCCCATATTCGGCCCACAAGTGTACAAAAGTGAGTTACACTTGCCCCCGAAATGAGAGGTGAAAAATCGAAAATTTTCGAAATTTTCAAAAATTCAGCCCGATTTGCATCAACACCCACAAGTGTTAATATCTTCAAGTCGTACTTTGAGCTACACTTTCACCATGAAATGAGGCACAACTGCCCCCACCCCCACCACCCCGTCAATTAGTCCGTGTCAATTTTACTGTCTGTTGAACGGCGGATAACGCACTTTTCACTCAGGGTGTCGTCTCGTACAGACATCGGTGACGATGCGAAATAATATCTGAATGTAAATAAGCTTTAAAATCCTTTTGCGATTAAAAAAAAAAAAAATGTGACGCAGAAAAAAATGAACGTTATCTAAAGCCGGGGACGGTCTGTAACTGATAAGGAATAATTGAGATAATAAAATGGGCGTCTGGGGGGGGTCGGAACACAGTCCAAAGGACCTTGGAGTCTGGACGTTTTTAAATTTAAAATGATGAGAATGCAAAATATATATATATATATATATATATATATATATATATAAATATATATAAGAAGAAGAGCAGAATTCGATCTCAGAAATAGACACAGCCAGTTAGTGACCTCTGGTTCCACTCGACGATATCGTGATCGGCTCGTGATCGGCTCGTGATCAACGGCCTCTCCTCAACAGTCCAATAATACTTTTCACGAGCCGTTTATACGAACAGAAATATAAGTATATATAGAAAGAATTCCGGGGAAAAAAGAAATATACATTCGAAATTTCGGCTTATTTTCATGTGTATGTATATATATATATATATATATATATATATATATATATATATATATATATATATATATATACTCAGGCATTCATACAGTTTATTCTATTCCATAAGTGTTGGGTTCGACAGAAGCACTAAATAATAAAAAATAAATGGCCCATAAAAAACTTTTCTTTCTTTTCATCCCATTTATCTTATCCTATTGTCAATCGCTTTTGGGTAATAAATACATATATAAAAAGAATTCCAGAAAAAAAATATACTCGAAACTTCAGCTTATTTTCATATAGGTTGTAATCGGGTCCAATAATAATTTATTTATATATATATATATATATATATATATATATATATATATATATATATATATATATACTCAGGCATTCATACAGTTTATTATATTCCAGTTAATTGACTACTGCACTATTCTTAATTATAAATAAATGTACAGAATAAATTTTGGGTTCGACAGAAGAACTAAATAATAAAAGGAAAATTGCCCACATAAAAACTCCTCCTCAAGACCGAAATAGATCTTATCAAATTGTCGATTACTTTTGGGTATATATATATATATATATATATATATATATATATATATATATATATATATAAAGAATTCCAGAAAAAAATATACTCGAAACTTCAGCTTATTTTCATATAGGTTGTAATCGGGTCCAATAATCATTTATTTATTTATTTATATATATATATATATATATACACACTCAGGCATTCATACAGTTTATTATATTCCAGTTAATTGACTACCGTACTATTCTTAATTATAAATAAATGTACAGAATAAATTTTTGGGTTCGACAGAAGCACTAAATAATGGGGCGAAACGGGCCCATAAAAAGTCTCTTTATTTTTATCCCATTTATTATATTCACGGAGCAAACCGTAATCCGTAAAACTATTCGATGACAATAAACGATTATTAATTTTTGGACGAAATCCGTGTTTGGAGAGAAAAATTTCTGGCCGAAAATTGTTAATAAAAAAACCGAATTTAAATTTTATGCAAAAAAAAAAATACAACTCAAACGTTAAGAACCTACAAATTGAGCCTATTCATTTCAATATTTATTTCTCGATAAAACAAATACAGGAATCTACTATTTTATTTATTAATTTATTGCAAAATGCAGGGCGGAGTGAATTAAGTGAAAATAGTTAAAGTTTTCGAGGGAATTTCTAATTGTAAATTTTCCCCGATTATTACACCGATATTGTGAACAATTCCGGATAAATGTATAATAATATTTAAGAAAAATAAAATTATCTGTTATCGTTATTAGAAATAACAAGAGATATGGTCTTCGGGCCATATCCTTTCGGTAGACAAAAAATATGTCAAGGAATGAATATCTGTTTAAATGCGCGATACATTTGGGAAATATCTATTGTATTTTATGTATCGATCGATAAAATACATACAAAAAAATTCCCTTCACAACAAATACCTTCTCGGCCTTTCAAAGGGTGAAATATAGAAATACGACTGACTTAAGGCCTGCGAAACCTACAAGAGGGTAGTTTTTAATTATACAAAAAAATTACTCATTTTGAATTTGATATTTTGAAATTAGGCGAAAATGGATATTGGAATTGTCCCGAATCCAAAAAAAACCCTCTTCGTTCCAAAAAAATACAGGCCATTTTTTCAGTATAACCGACTTACGGGTTATCGTAACAACAACAACAACAACATGCGATATCGATTATGCACAAATTGCACTATTGATAAATTACAAAGTATCAGATTGACAATTTTCTATTTTTAACCGAGGAGATAAAACAAAAATAAAGTTGTTATTGCGAACGATAATTGATCGATGGGGTGGGGGGGCACCGTTAACATCATCAATTAATATTGATTTCAATTTGGCGATTAGGATCAATTAATATTAATTAACGAGACAAACAACACACGAATACATTTCTACGGATCGATTTTAATTTATCGGCCAACAATTTAAACTGTGTGTGTATTTTGGAAAATTTTACAGTGAAACAATTTGTGTTCGAACGGTCTATAGAATAACGAAAACCGTAATTGTAAACCATAAAAATTTTTACCAATATCCGATGTTATTCCGAAAAATGGTGGTGCGAAAAAACCTTTTTCAAAATCTTAGTTTGAGTTATACAATGAAATAATGTTTAAAATATGGAAATTTTTAACTTTGAAAATTTTATTACGCGCCACTGTACGCTGTAAGTGCATTTCGAACAGGTCCTGATATCTGATATATATATATATATATATATATATATATATATATATATATATATATATATATATATATATATGTGCAGTGGCTAATTCAATAAACAGAGAAAATTTAATTACACTTGTACTCTCTATTGCTTAATAATAATAATAATAATAATAGTAGTCGATCTACGATGGATAATTCGAAAATATTTAGACACAAAACTACTGTATGGCGTTAATTTAAATGACAGTTCTGTTAACGAGAATTTTAAGTCAGACGGACTTGTAGGGGTTGGCAAAATTTTAACGATTTAAATCTTCTGTTAACCCCCCAGTTCTACTACCCCATTATTGTGAATATATTCTGTTACCGAGTAATATCTCGGTCTTTTGGGGTCGATTATCTCATTTTTTCGGTCAAATCTACCGAAAGTTTAAATCTCTCTAATATTCAATTTGCTACCCTTAATTTCCCCGGTTATCAGAAAACTATTTGACGACAGCGAAATTTAAAGCGAACCGAATATAAACCCCCGGAATAGAACCGGACTTTCTCAAATAAATTCTACAAGGGATGAATTGCGCTTTTAATAATTTCAATAAATTTATAATTCATAAATTATAGTATATTGTACGTTAGGCAAAATCAAAATCCCCGGTTTCAGCGCAAAACGCCCCATTCCTGTACCTCTGTTAACCCATTAAAGTACCACCGTAGGCCAAAATTTTTTTCCTAATTTTGGAAAATTTTTTTCATATGCGTTTACAGGAAATTTTTTTTTTTTTTTTACTTTCAGTAATTTCACATAAAGCAACGCGTTAAAATACTCGTTATTGGGATTATTGTTCAAAATAAAAATGATCGGTTTCGTGCGTCGGTCCGAATAAAATTTTATCGCAAAATTTTCGGGGGAAAAAAAAAAAAAAATTTTTTTGTTACTCAATGGGTCAAAATCTATACTCGGATCGATGGTTTTATTGCACTTCCGGTAAAAAAAAATTCGAGCGAAATTTGAAGAGAAAATTGAGGCTTTCGGTAGTTCGGGAGTCGATTTTTTGTAATTTTTTTGTGCGATCCAAAAAAAAAACCTACCCCCCAATATCGAGGACATTACTCTTACCGGAAGTGCGATAAAACGTTGTTGTCGGTTTCCGGTGTTCTTCTCCATCGATCCGAGTATAGATTTTGACCCATTGAGTACCAAAAAAATTTTTTTTTTCCCGAAAATTTTCCGTTAAAATTTTAGTCGGACCGACGCACCTTTTATTTTGAACAATAATCGTAATAACAGGTATTTTAACGCGGTGCAGTATGTGAAATTACTGCGAGTGTTTCAGTAGTTTTTGAGTCAATTTTTTTTGAATTTTTTCGAATTTTTTTTTTGCGCGATCCAAAAAAAACCTACCCCCCCAATATCGAGGACATTACTCTTACCGGAAGTGCGATAAAACGTTGTCGTCGGTTTCCGGCGTTCTCACCCCATCGATCCGACTATAGATTTCGACCCATTGAGTACCAAAAAAATTTTTTTTCCCCCGAAAATTTTGCGTCAAAATTTTACTCACTCGTTAAGGGGGTAGGTTTTTGGATCGCACAAAAAAAATTCAAAAATCGACTCCCTAACCACTCGAAACCCCTCCAAATTTTGCGCTTCGTCCGTCGTGTGCCACAGTAGACTTTGTTGTCGTCAACCGGACTTAATATTGAACAATAAAATATTCCCATTCCGAGCTTTCGGTCGAGCGAATCGCGTCGAATTCTAATCGTAGATCGACCCGGCTTGTTGCTTTAGGGATGAAAATAGATGCGATGAAGCGAAAAAAAAAAAAAAAAATTTCAAAAACTTAAAACTCACCCCGTCCGTGTTCAGCGCCTCGACAAGACCCCTCTTGTCGACGTTGACCAAAAGGGTGCAGTGGTGGTAGGAATTCGGCCGGCCCAACTTGGAAGCGGTACCGGATATCTTGAAATTCGACGAATTAAGGGTTGTAAATCCGAAATTGTTCCGTCAACAAGATATGTTGTAAAAAAAAAAAACAGCTCCTCGCTAGTTGGATAATTTTGTCGTACAATCAACAAGGGTTTTAAAATTGCTGTGCGGACGTAATGATAAGATAACGTATCCAAGCCGCACACCAATTATTCTTTCTGCCTACAATGTACAAAAATGATGATGTACATATTACAAGTGTATGCAATCCATGCGAGAATATATTTTCAATTTTATTCCGCGTCGAAATTGTATTTCGAAAAATTTCGAAAGCAAAAGGGTTGATAGTTTAAATAAAACCTGTTTTTGTTGTACTGCGAGGGGGTTGGAATGGTGTAGATTTCGTGATGTTAGTTCTGTCTCATCTCGCCGATCTTTTCGATCTTTTGCTAGACCGGTTTTTCGGCCCGCGCCGCCATCTTCAGTAGCGCTCTGTGTTACTACTATCACTGTTAGTAGCACTTTGGATATTTTTTGGGCATCCTCACTGCACTGTCACTGTCACTTTGACATGTGAAAGCTACTGAGGACTGGGGGGAAGACGAAATCGGGGTGTTTCGGTAGTTTTTGAGTCAATTTTTTTTTAAATATTTTTTTTTTGTGCGATCCAAAAAAAATTTTTGGTACTCAATGAATGGGTCAAAATCTATACTCGGATCGATGGAGAAGAACACCGGAAATCACCGACGACAATAACGTTTTATCGCACTTCCGGTAAGAGTAATGTCCTCGATAAGGGGGTTGGATTTTTTTTTGGATCGCACAAAAAAAAAATTCAAAAAATTGACTCAAAAACTACCGAAACACTCGCAGTAATTAAGGCATACTGCACCGCGTTAAAATACCTGTTATTACGATTATTGTTCAAAATAAAAGGTGCGTCGGTCCGACTGAAATTTTATCGCAAAATTTTCGGGGAAAAAAAAATTTTTTTGGTACTCAATGAATGGGTCAAAATCTATACTCGGATCGATGGAGAAGAACACCGGAAATCACCGACGACGACAACGTTTTATTGCACTTCGGTAGAGTAATGTCCTCGATAAGGGGTTGGATTTTTTGGATCGCACAAAAAAAATTCAAAAATTCAAAATTGAGTGAAAATTTTCGGATGAACTTAACGATCGCAAAAAAATTCAAAAATCGACTCCTACTTTTTTGAGTCTTTTTTTTTTTTTTTTTTGTGCGATCCAAAAAAAAACCTACCCCCCTTATATCGAGGACATTACTCTTACCGGAAGTGCAATAAAACGCCGTCGTCGTCGGTTTCCGGTGTTCTTCCCCCGTCGATCCGAGTATAGATTTTGACCCATTGAGTACCAAAAAATTTTTTTTTTCCCGAAAATTTTGCGATAAAATTTTAGTCGGACCGACGCACCTTTTATTTTGAACAATAATCGCAATAACAAGTGTTTTAACGCGACGCAGTATGTGAAATTACCGCGAGTGTTTCAGTAGTTTTCGAGTCAATTTTTTTTTTATTTTTGTGCTTTCCAAAAACCTACCCCTTATCGAGGACATTACTCTTAGCGGAAGTGCAATAAAACGTCGTCGTCGGTTTCGGTGTTCTTCCCCGTCGATCCGTCCCATTGATTGAGTACCAAAAATTTTTTCGAAAATTTTGCGATAAACATGTGAAATTACCGCGAGTGTTTCAGTAGTGTTCTCTTAGTAAAGTGCAATAAAACATTGTTGTCGGTTTCGGTGTTCTTCCCCTTCGATCCGGTCAACCCCTTCGACATGAAAGTGACGGCGCGGTCGGGTATGGCGAGCGGCCGAAACCGGTCTAGCAAAAAAAAAAATTCCAAAAAATTTCGAGGACCCCTTCCTTATCGAGGACATTACTCTTAGCGGAAGAAGGTAAAGTGCAATAAAAACATTGTTGTCGGTTTCCGAGCGTTCTTCCCCCCTCGATCGATCCGGTCAACCCCTTCGTGAAAGTGACGGCGCGGTCGGGGAAAGATGGCGAGCGGCCGAAACCGGTCTAGTAAAAAAAAAAATTCAAAAAATTGACAATTTTCGAGGACCCCCTTATCGAGGACATTACTCTTAGCGGAAGAAGGTAAAGTGCAATAAAACATTGTTGTCGGTTTCGGTGTTCTTCCCCGTCCCCAACCCCGTCGATCCGGTCAACCCTCTTCGGAAAGATCGGCGAGCGGCCGAAACCCGGTCTAGAAATTTGGTAAATCGGTAGTCGGCCGGTTAAAGGATACTTTGTAGTCAGAATTGAGCGTGATGTCCTCCCTCTTGTTGATTTGAGCGTTCAACTGCCAGTTCTTTTGGAGGGCGCGCGCAATCAACTGCAAATTCAGTTTGCGGTTGTAGCGATCGCGAGGGGCGAAAAGGTGACGTTCAGATTGCCACCGTCGTGGTAGACGGCGCCGCCGCCGCTGTTCCTCCTGGCCAATCGGAGGCCGCGCTCCGCCATCCGGCTCAGGTTGGCCTCCAGCCAGGGATTCTGGTGGCGGCCGACGACGACGCACGGCTCGTTGCGCCACAACAGCATGGCGTGGTGACGGGAAAAATTCATATTTCTGTACATCCAATCTTCGAGAGCGAGATTGGAAAATATATCGTTGGACTGAGAAATGAAGACGGATTTTACGATGTCCGTCTCTTCGCCACTTTTCGTCGAGACGGCCGACTGTCTCGAAAACGGCCCGCGGCGGTTGGCCGCCGCCAGTACCCAACCGGCTATTCTCTTGGCCCGATTCAAAAACGCCATAATATAAAAAAGAAAAATTAAAAATAGTCTATTATAAAACTTATAAAAGCTGGCTAGCAATTGAAGCGAGACTTATCATATGGTTGTGTATGTCTATTGTCTGGTGGAGCCACTTCCAGGTCTGGTGAAGGAGGCTGCAAGTTCTGTACCTCAACGCCAGGCAGTCGCCGCAAAAGTTTCTCATCACTCGTACGCCCTCCAGGTCTCTGTTTTTGGATAATAAATTGGGCCGGTCTAGAATTGAAAGAGAAATGGACGGCTGAACGTTATAAACTGTATTGGATCTAAATCGAAAATCGCTCTGAACGCCCTACACATCTGGACCGACTGGCAAAACGCCTATAAATGCATGACTGCATTGCCTATATATATATATATATATAGGACTGAAGGATATGGTGGGGATTGAAGTGGGGGTGGGGGATACCGGTTATCCGCTGTGAAAGTGGGGTGGGGGTGGTGGTTGGACGTTGAACCCGAGAGTGGCTAAATTGTGCCACTTTTTCTATATTTTCCGCGGATATTAGCCGCTTATTCTGGCACGATATCTGCGCTGAAAGGTCGCCAACGTGAACCACCCCCCACCCCCAACCATCGTTCACTATTTCTAGAAATAATCTGGACGGGATTGCTCAGTTTTGAAAAACTAATTTCAATTATAATCTCCACCCCTGTTGTCGGGGGGGTGGCCACCGATTTCAGAGAGGGGTTTCCACCACCCACCAACCCACCCCCAAAAAAAAAAAAAAAAATTTTTTACTGGGACTCACCAGTCATGCGGATTGAATTGTAAACGGGATGAAGAGGGTAAAAATAAAATATTTACCTTCGGGGGGAGGGGGTATGTCGAGAGGTCATGGTGGGATACCTGGAACATACCCTTGGGGAGGGCATTAAGGACTTTCGACTGGAAATCTATGGACGGGGCGATGTCGGATATATTGGTGGAAACCAAACGGTATCGGTATGAATATCGCTTTTTAAACTATCGGTTTGTTGCTTACGGTCAATTTCTATGTCCATTTTCAGTAACGGCCTTTAACAGTCCAAATAAAACTGGAAAATTGGGAAAACTGAAGTGACCGTCATCAATTTTGCTTTAGAATCAAATTTTCATTTGGAATCCCGGAATTACACTATTCTACATCCTAATATTATATATATTTAGAATGTTAATATTTTAAAAGGTTTATTTTAGAATTTAAAATTGTCAACAGACAGATTTATTGTGGGCCCATATAACACATTTCAATTTATCGAAATTTTACCAAATAATTATAGTTTTTTTTCGTGAGACAAAGTTGCCTTTAACAAGACAACGAATATCGATATCAATATTTTTTAATTCATTCGCTGATTTTTCGTTCCATCAATTTTTTTTTTTTATTTAAAATAAAAACTGTCGAATTTGACGATATTCGAAAGCTCAAAGTTTCAGTGTACAGGAATAAATCTTAGAAGTTTTATTTTAGAATTTAAAATTGTCAACGGACCGTCCGATAATTTAACCCTCTATGGGCCCATATAAAACATTTCAATTTATCGAAATTTTACCAAATAATTATAGTTTTTTTCGTGAGACAAAGTTGCCTTTAACAAGACAACGAATATCGATATCAATTTTTTTTTTCATTCGCTGATTTTCGTTCCTCAATTTTATTAAAATTTAAATTGATTTAAAATAAAAACTGTGCAATGTGACGATATTTGAAAGCTCAAAGTTTCAGTGTACAGGAATAAATCTTAGAAGGTTTATTTTAGAATTTAAAATTGTCAACGGACCGTCCGATAATTTAACCCTCTGTGGGCCCATATAAAACATTTCAATTTATCGAAATTTTACCAAATAATTATAGCTTTTTTCGTGAGACGAAGCATATCTTGATCCGATAACAAGACAACGAATATCGATATCAATTTTTTTTTTAATTCGCTGATTTTTCGTTCCCTCAATTTTATTAAAATTTAAATTGATTTAAAATAAAAACTGTGCAATGTGACGATATTTGAAAGCTCAAAGTTTCAGTGTACAAGGAATAAATCGATTATTTTAGAATTTAAAATTGTCAACAGACCGTCCGATAATTTAACTTCTATGGGCCCATATAAAAATTTCAATTTATCAAATTTTACCAGCTTTTTTCCTGAGACAAAGAATATATTATATCTTGAGATAACAAGACAATAATATCGATATCAATTTTTTTTTTAATTCGCTGATTTCAAATTAAAATTTCAAAAATTTAATAATAAAACCTCTGCAATTATGTGAAAATATTTGAAAGCTCAAAGTTTCAACGTCTGCAAGTAAATCGTTATTATTTCGAATAATTACATAATCCAACGGTTGTTAAAATGTTTATTATTCTAATTCAAAAGTTGAAGTTTCAAAAAATACCAGTCGAAAACTGAAAATGTAGAATTTAAAAATTCAACCAAACTGAACTGAGCCCGTATTAAAAATAAAAAAACAGTTCGACTGGAAAAAGTCAATTCAAAAATTTCAAATTCAAAATTTCACTGCACCAAATTCTAATAAGATAAAAACCTCTCCGGCTTCAAGTTATGTTAAAATTCCTCCAACGGTCTGCATAGTAAAATGTTTATTATTCGGAAGCCCGATAACAGACTAATAATTACATAATATTTGTAAATTCTAATTGTTACTAATTCAAAACTTGAAGTTTCAAAAAAATACCAGTCGAAAACTGAAAATGTAGAATTTAAAAAATTCAACCGGACTGAACTGAGCCCGTATTAAAAATAAAAAAAACAGTTCGACTGGAAAAAGTCAATTCAAAAATTTCAAATTCAAAATTTCACTGCACCAAATTCTAATAAGATAAAAACCTCTCCGGCTTCAAGTTATGTTAAAATTCCTTGAACGGTCTGCATAGTAAAATGTTTATTATTCGGAAGCCCGATAACAGACTAATAATTACATAATATTTGTAAATTCCAATTGTTACTAATTCAAAACTTGAAGTTTCAAAAAAATACCAGTCGAAAACTGAAAATGTAGAATTTAAAAAATTCAACCGGACTGAACTGAGCCCGTATTAAAAATAAAAAAACAGTTCGACTGGAAAAAGTCAATTCAAAAATTTCAAATTCAAAATTTCACTGCACCAAATTCTAATAAGATAAAAACCTCTCCGGCTTCAAGTTATGTTAAAATTCCTCCAACGGTCTGCATAGTGAAATGTTTATTATTCGGAAGCCCGATAACAGACTAATAATTACATAATATTTGTAAATTCTAATTGTTACTAATTCAAAACTTGAAGTTTCAAAAAAATACCAGTCGAAAACTGAAAATGTAGAATTTAAAAAATTCAACCGAACTGAACTGAGCCCGTATTAAAAATAAAAAAACAGTTCGACTGGAAAAAGTCAATTCAAAAATTTCAAATTCAAAATTTCACTGCACCAAATTCTAATAAGATAAAACCTCTCCGGCTTCAAATTATGTTAAAATTCCTCCAACGGTCTGCATAGTGAAATGTTTATTATTCGGAAGCCCGATAACAGACTAATAATTAAATAATATTTGTAAATTCTAATTGTTACTAATTCAAAACTTGAAGTTTCAAAAAAATGCCAGTCGAAAACTGAAAATGTAGAATTTAAAAAATTCAACCGGACTGAACTGAGCCCGTATTAAAATAAAAAACATTTCGACTGGAAAAGTCAATTCAAAAATTTCAAATTCAAAATTTCACTGCACCAAATTCTAATAAGATAAAAACCTCTCCGGCTTCAAATTATGTTAAAATTCCTCCAACGGTCTGCATAGTGAAATGTTTATTATTCGGAAGCCCGACAACAGACTAATAATTACATAAATATTTGTAAATTCTAATCGTAAACTATTTCGCTGCAACAACAAACGTTTGGCACAATTCCGTTGGCCGGACTAATAATTATATAATTTTGCCAAATGTCGCCGATCGTGAATCGTGAATCGTTTTTTTTAAAACCATTCGCTAACGATGAAAACATCGTTTTGTCGTTCCGGCCGACATAAATAAATCCTAATTAAAGATGTTACGATAACTCGATACCGACGATTCAGTTTCATTTCATGATTCTTGAAAAGTGACTGAATATTTTTCAGTTCTGTTCGTTAAATCACAAAAAATGAAATAAAACGAGCTTTGTTTCGAACGAATTTGCGGAGAATAGAGCGCATTCGCGTTGTTATCGTAAGAAATTTCGGCCGAATCCGCTACATTATTTGGCAATTTTTTTCGCTTGTGCCCGGCTAACGGAAAAGTACGAAAAACTGTCAGAAAAACGTATATAGAATTTAAAATTTCACTCACCGGCTTCGAGACTAAATTGGAGTTATTTTAAAAACCGGGAATTCGGTTTTTCCGATATTTTAACGTTCATTTCAAAGCCCGGTGTTAAGCTGTCGGGTTGAAAATTTCACTTAAAAAGAGATTTGAAATCGCTGTTCGCAGCTTCTTCGCTACAATCGAATAATAAAATAAAAATTGTGGACTCGTAAAAGTGAAATTGGACAGGAATCGGTCGCAACGATATCGATATTCGAAAGCTTCAAATTACGCCGCAGTAACGACTGGATAGAAAAATATTTTCCCAATTTAAAGTTCGACGGGACCAAAATGAGCCCGTATTACATTACGGTAATTACAGAAAAAATTCAGAATTTGAATTTTTGAAGTCTCCGGCTTCGAGACTTAATTGAGGTTGCGTTAAAAAAATTTATTTCGGAGCCCGATAATGAAATAATTTTACAGAAATATCCGTCGACTCATATAATTCCCTCGATAAGCTGTGAGGGTTGAAAATTTCACTTCGGACCTTCCGGGAATAAATCGAGTCTCCGTTAAAAACAGGAATAGCGATAATATATATTAAATATTATATTGATAGCCAAAGCTCAAAGTTTCGCACAGCAACAGGCAGGCTAGTAGTCGTAAAAGTGATTTGAAATCGCAGGTTCGCAGCTTCTTCGCTAACAATCGAATAATAAAATAAAAATCGTGGACTCGTAAAAGTGAAATTGACAGGAATCGGTCGCAACGATATCGATATTCGAAAGCTTCAAGTTACGCCGCAGTAACGACTGGATTGGAAAAATATTTTCACAATTTAAACTTCGACGGGACCGAAATGAGCCCGTATTACATTACGGTAATTACAGAAAAAATTTAGAATTTGAATTTTTGAAGTCTCCGGCTTCGAGACTTAATCGAGGTTGCGTTAAAAAAATTTATTTCGGAGCCCGATAATGAAATAATTTTACAGAAATATCCGTCGACTCATATAATTCCCCGATAAGCTGTGAGGGTTGAAAATTTCACTTCGGACCTTTCCGGGAATAAATCGAGTCTGCGTTAAAAATAAAAACAGGGAATAGCGATAATTTATATTAAATATTATATTGATAGCCGAAAGCTCAAAGTTTCGGTACAGCAAAAGACAGGCTAGTAGTCGTAAAAAGTGATTTGAAATCGCTGTTCGCAGCTTCTTCGCTACAATCGAATAATAAAATAAAAATCGTGGACTCGTAAAAGTGAAATTGGACAGGAATCGGTCGCAACGATATCGATATTCGAAAGCTTCAAGTTACGCCGCAGTAACGACTGGTTGGAAAAATATTTTCGCAATTTAAAGTTTGACGGGACCGAAATGAGCCCGTATTACATTACGGTAATTACAGAAAAAATTTAGAATTTGAATTTTTGAAGTCTCCGGCTTCGAGACTGAATCGAGGTTGCGTTAAAAAAATTTATTTCGGAGCCCGATAATGAAATAATTTTACAGAAATATCCGTCGTCGACTCATATAATTCCCCGATAAGCTGTGAGGGTTGAAAATTTCACTTCGGACCTTTCCGGGAATAAATCGAGTCTCCGTTAAAAATATTATATATTAAATATTATATTGATAGCCGAAAGCTCAAAGTTTCGGTACGGCAACAGGCAGGCTAGTAGTCGTAAAAAGTGATTTGAAATCGCTGTTCGCAGCTTCTTCGCAACAATCGAATAATAAAATAAAATCGTGGACTCGTAAAAGTGAAATTGACAAATCGTCGCGAACGATATCGATATTCGAAGTTTGAAGTTACGCCGCAGTAACGACTGGAAGAAAAATATTTTACAATTCAAAGTTTGACGGACAAATGAGCCCGTATTACATTACGGTAATTACAGAAAAAATTTAGAATTTGAATTTTGAAGTCTCCGGCTCGAGACTTAATTGAGGTTGCGTTAAAAAATTTATTTCGAGCCCGATAATGAAATAATTTTACAGAAATATCCGTCGACTCATATAATTCGATAAGCTGTGAGGGTTGAAAATTTCACTTCGACCTTTCCGGGAATAAATCGAGTCTGCTAAAACAGGGAATAGCGATAGTCAATATTAAATATTATATTGATAGCCGAAGCTCAAAGTTTCGTACAGCAACAGGCAGGCTAGTAGTCGTAAAAGTTTTTGAAATCGCATGTTCGCAGCTTCTTCGCTACAATCGAATAATAAAATAAAAATCGTGGACTCGTAAAGTGAAATTGAGGAATCGGTCGCAACGATATCGATATTCGTAAGCTTGTAATAACGACGCAGTAACGACTGGTTGGAAAAATATTTTCAAAATGAGCCTGCCTATACTGGCCAAGATTGAAAATATTTTTCAATTCAGTCCTAACTGAAATGAGCTGAATTACATTGTAATTACAGAAAATTCAGAATTGAAATTTCAGTCTCCTTCGAGACTGAGGTTGCGTTAAAAAAATTTATTTCGGAGCCCGATTGAAAATTTCACTTCTGACCTAACGGTAATAGATAGAAGGCGGGAAAAATAATAAATAAAATAGGTAATTGGCGATATTATATATTAAAAAAAAATTATAATTGATCCGATAATTGAAATTTCAGTTTGCGGCTTCGATTAGTTAAAATATGGTAAAAGTGAAATCGGCCGGTAATTTATACGGGAATTGTCATATTTTACATTGAAAACGGCTAATAATCCGCTTGAAATGTAGAGAATAATATGGAAAATATAGAAATTTACCTTGCGCTAATCGAAATTTCCCCGGGCCATTTTGTAAAAAAAAATCAGCTGTCGCGATCAGCTGATTCAAATCAGCCAGGTATTGACCTCTGCTCCGTTTTGAGGTTATATCACTCCTGTTCTGCTTCGGTATTGGAGCTATTGAAAAATCAGTATTTAACAATCGATAAATATTGAAATGGCAGCCAAAAACGCCGTCACCAAATTGCCCTCCTGGCTATGTAAGTAATTTCGACAATCTATTCATTTATTACGCTTTGAAAACGCAGGTTTACACTTTAAGGCCTCCCCCAAAACTGAAAAATATTTTCTTTTCTCAAACCAAATATCTCTTTTATCTCTCTTTTTCAGCACCGCTCAGGAAATGGGCGTACAACGCTTCGGGCTTCAACAAATACGGTAAGTTTTTTACGGTAAAAGTTTATTTATTTTTTTTTTCCATTCGTTTTATACCAGCGATTCGTACCTTCGATATATTATATTCGTTTCGTCTCTTCTATTACGGAATCTCACCCGATGTATCCGTAAAGTATAATAATCGAAAAAAAGTCCAACCGTTCTTTTATATCGTCGCAAAATATTGGAAAAATCCGTAGTCGACGGAATATTATCCGATTATCGTTCGAAACCGGGTTTTACGATTTGCCCGTCCGTAAATTTCCGCCGGCGGTTTTTTGCACTTTTAAAACCGGAGAAGAAGTACGGGCAAAAGGGGAAATTTTATTCCGCATTTATTTAAATCGGTAAAAACTTGAAATCGATTTTTTCATACCGATATTAGTAATAATCGAAAATCTTAACGGTTCTTTATATCATCGGAAATTCGTGGTCCGGCGATTCGAGGCAAATATCGAAAATCCGTAGTCGACGGAATATTATCCGATTATCGTTCGAAAACGGGTTTTACGATTTGCCCGTCCGTAAATTTCCGCCGGAGAAGAAGTATGGGCGAAAAACGGGGTGAATTTTATTCCGCGTTCATTTCGAATCGGTAACCGAATTTGAAATCGATTTTTTTCATACCGGATTTAGTAACAATCGGAAAAAAATCTGAACGGTTCTTTTATATCGTCGGAAATTCATAATCGAGCGATTCGAGCCAAAATATCGAAAAATCCGTAGTCGACTGAATATTATCCGATTATCGTTCGAAACCGGGTTTTACGATTTGCCCGTCCGTAAATTTCCGGAGAAGAAGTACGGGCGAAAACAGGGAATTTTATTCCACGTGTTTATTTCGAATCGGTAACTGAATTTGAAATCGATTTTTCATACCGGATTTAGTAATAATCGGAAAAAATCTGAACGGTTCTTTTATATCGTCGGAAAGTTGTAGTCCGGCAATTCGAGCCGAAATATCGAAAAACTGTAGTTGACGGAATATTATCCGATTATCGTTCGAAACCGTTTTACGATTTGCCCGTCCGTAAATTTCCGCTGAGAAGAAGTACGCGAAAACGGGGAATTTATTCCGTGAACATTTCGAATCGGTAACCGAATTTGAAATCGCTTTTTAAAACCGGATTTAGTAATAATCGAAAAAATCTTAACGGTTCTTTATATCGTCGGAAAGTTATAGTCCGGCGATTCGAGCGAAATATCGAGAAAACTGTAGTTGACGGAATATTATCAGATTATCGTTCGAAAACCTGGTTTTACGATTTGCCCATCCGTAAATTTGCACCGGAGAAGTACGGGCGTGGGGTGAATTTTATTCCGCGTTCATTTCGAATCGGTAACCGAATTTGAAATCGATTTTTTCATACCGGATTTAGTAACAATCGGAAAAAAATCTGAACGGTTCTTTATATTGTCGGAAATTCATAATCGAGCGATTCGAGCCAAAATATCGAAAGATCCGTAGTTGACGGAATATTATCCGATTATCGTTCAAAACGGTTTCGATTCCGTAATTCGCCGGCGGTTTTGCACTTAAAACCGAGAAGAAGTACGGGCGAAAACAGGGAATTTTATTCCGCAACATTTCGAATCGGTAACTGATTTGAAATCGATTTTTCATACCGGATTTAGTAACAATCGGAAAAATCTGAACGGTTCTTTTATATCGTCGGAAATTCGTGGTCCGGCAATTCGAGGCGAAATATCGAAAATCCGTAGTTGACGGAATATTATCCGATTATCGTTCGAAAACCGGTTTTATTGATTTGCCCGTCCGTAAATTCCCCGCCGGCGGTTTTTGCTTTAAACCGGAGAAGAAGTACGGGCGAAAACAGGGGAATTTTATTCCGCGTTCATTTCGAATGGTAACCGAATTTGAAATCGATTTTTTCATACCGGATTTAGTAATCAAAACCTCAACGGTTCTTTATATCGTCGGAAATTATCCGGCAATTCGAGGCGAAATATCGAAAATCCGTAGTCGACGGAATATTATCCGATTATCGTTCGAAACCGGTTTTCGATTTACCCGTCCGTTCCGCCGGCGGTTTTTGCACTTTAAACCGGAAGGGCAAAATGGGAATTTTATTCCGCATTTATTTAAATCGGTAACCGAATTTGAAATCGATTTTTCATACCGGATTTAGTAATAATCGAAAAAATCTGAACGGTTCTTTTTATATTGTCAGAAATTCGAGCGATTCGCTCAAAATATCGAAAATCCGTAGTCGACGGAATATTATCCGATTATCGTTCAAAACTGGTTTTACGATTTGCCGTCCGTAAATTTCGCCGGCGGTTTTTGCACTTTTAAAACCGAGAAGAAGTCGGGCAAAAAATTTTATTCCGCATTTATTTAAATCGGTAACCAAATCTGAAATCAATTTTTCATACCGGATTTAGTAATAATCGGAAAAAATCTGAACGGTTCTTTATATCGTCGGAAAGTTATAGTCCGGCAATTCGAGCCGAAATATCGAGAAAACTGTAGTTGATTTAATATTATCCGATTATCGTTCGAACCCGGTTTTACGATTTGCCCGTCCGTAAATTTCCGCTGGAGAAGAAGTACGGGCGAAAACAGGGGGAATTTTATTCCACGTTCATTTCGAATCGGTAACTGAATTTGAAATCGCTTTTTAAAACCGGATTTAGTAATAATCGGAAAAAATCTTAACGGTTCTTTATATCGTCGGAAAGTTATAGTCCGGCGATTCGAGCCGAAATATCGAAAAAATCCGTAGTTGACGGAATATTATCCGATTATCGTTCGAAACCGTTTTTTGCCCATCCGTAAATTTGCACCGGAGAAGTACGGGCGAAAACGGGGTGAATTTTATTCCGCATTCATTTCGAATCGGTAACTGAATTAAAATCGATTTTTCATACCGGATTTAGTAACAATCGGAAAAAAATCTGAACGGTTCTTTTATATCGTCGGAAATTCATAATCGAGCGATTCGAGCCAAAATATCGAAAAATCCGTAGTCGACGGAATATTATCCGATTATCGTTCGAAACCGGTTTTACGATTTGCCCGTCCGTAAATTTCCGCCGGCGGTTTTTTGCACTTTTAAACCGGAGAAGAAGTGAGGGCGAAAACAGGGAATTTTATTCCGCGTTCATTTCGAATCGGTAACTGACGGGCTGAAATCGATTTTTTCATACCGGATTTAGTAATAATCGGAAAAATCTGAACAGTTCTTTATATCGTCGGAAATTCATAATCGAGCGATTCGAGCCAAAATATCGAAAAATCCGTAGTCGACGGAATATTATCCGATTATCGTTCGAAACCGGGTTTTACGATTTGCCCGTCCGTAAATTTCCGCCGGCGGTTTTTTGCACTTTTAAAACCGGAGAAGAAGTACGGGCAAAACGGGAAATTTTATTCCGCATTTATTTAAATCGGTAACCGAATTTGAAATCGATTTTTTCATACCGGATTTAGTAATAATCGGAAAAAAATCTTAACGGTTCTTTTATATCGTCGGAAAGTTGTAGTCCGGCGATTCGAGCCGAAATATCGAAAAATCCGTAGTCGACGGAATATTATCTGATTATCGTTCGAAACTGGTTTTACGATTTGCCCGTCCGTAAATTTGCACCGGATACGGGCGAAAACGGGGGAATTTTATTCCGTGAACATTTCGAATCGGTAACTGAATTTGAATCGCAAAACCGGATTTAGTAATAATCGGAAAAAATCTTAACGGTTCTTTTATATCGTCGGAAATTCGCATCGGGCGATTCGAGGCGAAATATCGAAAATCCGTAGTTGACGGAATATTATTCGATTATCGTTCGAAAACCGGTTTTCGATTTGCCCGTCCGTAAATTTGCACCGAGAAGAAGTACGGGCGAAAAACGGAATTTTATTCCGCGTTCAATTCGAATCGGTAACCGAATTGAAATCGATTTTTAAACCGGATTTAGTAATAATCGGAAAAATCTTAACGGTTCTTTTATATCGTCGGAAAGTTGTAGTCTGGCGATTCGAGCCAAAATATCGAAAAATCCGTAGTTGACGGAATATTATCCGATTATCGTTCGAAACCGGGTTTTACGATTTGCCCGTCCGTAAATTTCCGCCGGCGGTTTTTTGCACTTTTAAAACCGGAGAAGAAGTACGGGCGAAAAACAGGGGAATTTTATTCCGCGTTCATTTCGAATCGGTAACCGAATTTGAAATCGATTTTTTCATACCGGATTTAGTAACAATCGGAAAAAAATCTTAACGGTTCTTTTATATCGTCGGAAATTTGCGGTCCGGCGATTCGAGGCGAAATATCAAAAAAATCCGTAGTTGACGGAATATTATCCGATTATCGTTCGAAACCGGTTTTACGATTTGCCCGTCCGTAAATTTCGCCGGAGAAGAAGACGGAAAACAGGGGGAATTTTATTCCACGTTCATTTCGAATCGGTAACTGATTTGAAATCGATTTTTTCATACCGGATTTAGTAACAATCGGAAAAAAATCTGAACGGTTCTTTTATATTGTCGGAAATTCATAATCGAGCGATTCGAGCCAAAATATCGAAAAATCCGTAGTCGACTGAATATTATCCGATTATCGTTCGAAACCGGGTTTTACGATTTGCCCGTCCGTAAATTTCCACCGGAGAAGAAGTACGGGCGAAAAACGGGGGGGAATTTTATTCCGCGTTCATTTCGAATCGGTAACCGAATTTGAAATCGATTTTTTCATACCGGATATAATAATAATAATTGAAAAAAATCTAACAGTTCTTTTATATCGTCGGGAAATTCGCATTCGGGCAATTCGAGGCGAAATATCAAAAAATCCGTAGTCGACGGAATATTATCCGATTATCGTTCGAAAACCGGTTTTACGATTTGCCCGTCCGTAAATTTCCGCCGGCGGTTTTTTGCACTTTTAAAACCGGAGAAGAAGTACGGGCAAAACGGGAAATTTTATTCCGCATTTATTTAAATCGGTAACCGAATTTGAAATCGATTTTTTCATACCGGATTTAGTAACAATCGGAAAAAAATCTGAACGGTTCTTTTATATCGTCGAAAATTCATAATCGAGCGATTCGAGCCAAAATATCGAAAAATCCGTAGTCGACGGAATATTATCCGATTATCGTTCGAAACCGGGTTTTACGATTTGCCCGTCCGTAAATTTCCGCCGGCGGTTTTTTGCACTTTTAAAACCGGAGAAGAAGTACGGGCGAAAAACGGGGGGAATTTTATTCCGCATTTATTTAAATCGGTAAAAATTTGAAATCGATTTTTTCATACCGGATATAATAATAATAATCGAAAAATCTTAACGGTTCTTTATATCGGAAATTCGCAGTCGGAAAATCCGTAGGAGACGGAATATTAACCAGTTCCAAAACGTCTATCCATCGAATCCGCTTCCTCTTCTACATTTAATCCCGTATCCTCGATATCAGTTTCGATTCTCGTCATATACCGTCGTTATAACGGGAAATATATCGATATATTTCCGTCATTCGTCGCCGAAAGCGAAATATCCTATAAACAGTTTTTACGATTTGTTTTTTCGTCCCTTCGTCGCTTCGGCCGAGTTGTAATTTGTAATAAAAAAATAATTTAAGCCCCTGGGGGGAGGAGGGATTCTCCGGAAAGGGGTTGCGGGGAGACTCAATATCTGCAGTTGGGCTTTCCCGCTTCGATTGTAAAACTTTAATCAGGGCTGAGATTTTGTGTCCTGTTAGGCCTCTCTAAGGGCTACAAAACCATATAAATTTAACCCTCTATCATAGAAGGGGAGTTGCCAAAACTGAAATCGGCTCCCTTCGATTGTACAGGGCTGAGATTTCGTGTTCTGCTGTTAGGCCTCTCCGAAGGGCTAGAAACCATATAGTTTCAACCCTCTATCATAGAAGGGGAGTTATGGGCCAAAAACCGAAATCGACTCCCTTTGATTGTACAGGGCTGAGATTTTGTGTCCTGTTAGGCCTCTCTAAGGGCTAGAAAAGCATACAGTTTCAACCCCTATCATAGAAGGGTTATGGGCCAAAACCGAAATCGACTTTTGATCGTACAGGTGAGATTTTGTGTCCTGTTAGGCCTCCGAGGGCTAGAAAGCATACAGTTTCAACCCTCCATCATAGAAGGGGAGTTATGGGCCAAAAACCCAAATCGGCTCCCGTTGATCGTACAGGGCTGAGATTTCGTGTCCTGTTAGGCCTCTCTAAGGGCTACAAAACCATATAGTTTCAACCCTCTATCACAGAAGGGGATTTATGATAAATAACCCCGGGAGGGCTGAGATTTCGTGTCCTGTTAGGCCTCTCCGGGGACTACAAAAGCATATAGTTTCAACCCTCTATCATAGAAGGGGAGTTATGGGCCAAAAACCGAAATCGGCTCCCTTCGATCGTACAGGGCTGAGATTTCGTGTCCTGCTGTTAGGCCTCTCCGAAGGGCTAGAAAACCATATAGTTTCAACCCTCTATCATAGAAGGGAGTTATGGGCCAAAAACCCAAATCGGCTCCCTTCGATCGTACAGGGCTGAGATTTTGTGTCCTGTTAGGCCTCTCTAAGGGCTACAAAAGCATATAGTTTCAACCCTCTATCATAGAAGGGGAGTTATGGCCAAAAACCGAAATCGGCTCCCTTCGATCGTACAGGGCTGAGATTTCGTGTCCTGTTAGGCCTCTCTAAGGGCTACAAAAGCATATAGTTTCAACCCTCTATCATAGAAGGGGAGTTATGGGCCAAAAACCCAAATCGGCTCCCTTCGATCGTACAGGGCTGAGATTTTGTGTCCTGTTAGGCCTCTCTAAGGGCTAGAAAAGCATATAAATTCAACCCTCTACCTATCGCAGAAAGGGAGTTATGATAAATAACCCCGGGAGGGCTGAGATTTCGTGTCCTGTTAGGCCTCTCCGAAGGGCTAGAAAACCATATAGTTTCAACCCTCTATCATAGAAGGGGAGTTATGGGCCAAAAACCCAAATCGGCTCCTTCGATTGTACAGGGCTGAGATTTTGTGTCCTGTTAGGCCTCTCTAAGGGCTAGGAAAGCATATAGTTTCAACCCTCTATCACAGAAGGGGATTTATGATAAATAACCCCGGAGGGCTGAGATTTTGTGTCCTGTTAGGCCTCTCCGAGGGACTACAAAACCATATAGTTTCAACCCTCTATCTATCATAGAAGGGGAGTTATGGGCCAAAAACCCAAATCGGCTCCCTTCGATTGTACAGGGCTGAGATTTCGTGTCCTGTTAGGCCTCTCGAGGGCTACAAAAGCATATAGTTTCAACCCTCTATCTATCACAGAAGGGGAGTTATGATAAATAACCCCGGGAGGGCTGAGATTTCGTGTCCTGTTAGGCCTCTCCGAGGGACTACAAAACCATATAGTTTCAACCCTCTATCACAGAAGGGGATTTATGATAAATAACCCCGGGAGGGCTGAGATTTCGTGTCCTGTTAGGCCTCTCCGAGGGACTACAAAACCATATAAATTCAACCCTCTATCTATCATATTAGGGGAGTTATGGGCCAGAAACCGAAATCGGCTCCCTTCGATCGTACAGGGCTGAGATTTTGTGTCCTGTTAGGCCTCACCGAGGGACTACAAAACCATATAGTTTCAACCTCTATCACAGAAGGGATTTATGATAAATAATCCCGAGGGCTGAGATTTCGTGTCCTGTTAGGCCTCTCCGAGGACTACAAACCATATAGTTTCAACCTCTATCACAGAAGGGATTTATGATAAATAATCCCGGGAGGGCTGAGATTTCGTGTCCTGTTAGGCCTCCGAGGGCTACAAAACCATATAATTCAACTCTCTATCTATCATATTAGGAGTTATGCCAGAAACCCAAATCGCTCCCTTCGATCGTACAGGGCTGAGATTTTGTGTCCTGTTAGTCCGAGGCTAGAAAGCATATAGTTTCAACCCTATCTGTCCTAGATCTTCGTTTAAGTCGAGCGATAACAATCATTTTTATGCCCGATTTTCGGCCGACAGGATTACACCACGACGACGTCCTCTACGAAGACGACGACGTCAAGGAGGCGCTCAGGCGCCTTCCGGAAAATCTGCTCAACGACCGGAATTTCCGTATTGTGCGCGCCATGCAGCTCTCCATACAGCACGTCTACCTTCCGAAAGAGCAGTGGACCAAATTCGAAGAGGTATATTATTTATATTATTATTATTATTATTATTATTATTATTTATCGACAGTCGAAAGCGAACCCCAGAACTCGGAGGTCCGGAGTTACGGGGTTCACGACCGCTAAGCACGGTTGTTGGACTTCACCGACAAGTGGCGGTGTTGTACATATTTTTAAGTACCGTGGTGTTGTACATAATATCTTTTAAGTACGTCAAGTACATCTTTGCACGGATAATCCGTAGAAGGGTTTCAACGTTCCGTAGATGGATTCGGCTTTTCGCCGCAATATCCCAGTGTCGAACCGTGTCGATCCGAAATCAATAAACGGCCTTCATTCGGTTCTCCGTCGTCGATCTCCGATGCGTACAACTTTTTTTTTTTTACGGCTGCGAGGCGTTAAATTAAACGCTTTTATTATACGGCCCATTACTGAAATATTCCGTTCAGTTGGGCGAATTCCTCGACCCCAATATATTGGGGGTACCAAAACATTTTCAATTTTAATTCATTTTATTTCTCTATTTATTATTAATCTACTATATATATATATATATATATATATTTACATATATATTACAGGCGTTGAAATGTAAAGCAGTTGACAATTTAACCGATGAAATAGAAAAGAAAGGTTATATTTTTAAAATTCCGGTTTACACTTTGTCACAATTACGGGGTTACCCCCAAGAGTAGTATCGACATTTTTACATCGGAATTAATTTTTTATTTCGCTAAAAAAAAAAAAGAAATTTTTAATCTACTGTATATATATATATATTTACCGATATTATCCATCGGACACTTTTCCGGCAAATTTTTTCCCCCCCATCTCGAGACCGAAATGCATCTTATCGAATTTGTCGGTTTACTTTTCAGTCAACGCCTAAATTGCATAAATTTCCTTTGAAAAAAATTTTCAATTTTCCAACTTTGATCCGTATGACAGAGTATGGGCAAAAAATTGGGTGGGGGAATTTTTGGAAAAATCAAAAATTTTGAATATTCAAAATGCCCTGGGTACAAGACGACGGTCTCAGAAAGGGTAGTATTTTTTTTTTATTTTTTATTTATTTTTTTATTATGTAAATAATATTAATTAATCGTGAAAATCCTGTTACAGGACGTCCGCTACCTTCAGCCGTACCTCGAAGAAGTGCGTACGGAACGCGAAGAACGAGAATTTTGGGACGCGAACCATTGAAATTGGAACCGTTTTGTAGAACAACAATTTATCGTCGTCCAGTTGTTGTTGTTGTTGTTGTACCGACACATTGTATATCCGCTACAACAACCGGTATTTAGTCCGAGCCTAGACTGTCGCCCACCGGCATCAATTTGTACAGTTCAATAAAAAAAATAAGTTACGAGAACACAACGAAGCGACACTAAGTAAGAGACACTTTCCTTTTTATTATTTTTATCCTAGAAATTCCTCGCAGAATTTTATTACCAATTCGGTAGGATCGGGTAATTGTATCACTATTAACTCCTGTCCTAAGACTGTAAAAATTAACAGTCAACGGTTGAAATTAATGAAAGAAGAATTTTCGACCCGTTTCAGGGCAAGTGTAACTCACTTTGGTACACTTGTTGGTGTGGAATATGGACCGATCTGAGAAAATTTTCGAAAACCTAAATTTTCGATTTTCGACCGCTTTCAGGGGCAAGTGTAACTCACTTTGGTACACTTGTGGGTGGAATATGGGACCGATCTGAGAAAATTTTCGAAAACCTAAATTTTCGATTTTCGACCCGTTGTTTCAGGGCAAGTGTAACTCACATTGGTACACTTGTGGGTGAAATATGGGACTGATCTGAGAAAATTTTGAAAAATCTAAATTTTCAATTTTCGACCCGCTATTCAGGGGCAAGTGTAACTCACTTTGGTACACTTGTGGGTGGAATATGGATCGATCTGAGAAAATTTCGAAAACCTAAATTTTCAATTTTCGACCCGCCCTTTCAGGGGCAAGTGTAACTCACTTTGGTACACTTGTGGGTGGAATATGGGACCGATCTGAGAAAATTTTTGAAAAATCTAAATTTTCAATTTTCGACCCGCCCTTTCAGGGGCAAGTGTAACTCACTTTGGTACACTTGTGGGTGGAATATGGGACCGATCTGAGAAAATTTTCGAAAAACCTAAATTTTCGATTTTCGACCCGCCGTTTCAGGGGCAAGTGTAACTCACTTTGGTACACTTGTGGGTGGAATATGGGATCGATCTGAGAAAATTTTCGAAAAACCTAAATTTTCGATTTTCGACCCGCCGTTTCAGGGGCAAGTGTAACTCACTTTGGTACACTTGTGGGTGGAATATGGGACCGATCTGAGAAAATTTTTGAAAAATCTAAATTTTCGATTTTCGACCCGCCGTTTCAGGGGCAAGTGTAACTCACTTTGGTACACTTGTGGGTGGAATATGGGACCGATCTGAGAAAATTTTCGAAAAACCTAAATTTTCGATTTTCGACCCGCCGTTTCAGGGGCAAGTGTAACTCACTTTGGTACACTTGTGGGTGGAATATGGGACCGATCTGAGAAAATTTTTGAAAAACCTAAATTTTCGATTTTCGACCCGCCGTTTCAGGGGCAAGTGTAACTCACTTTGGTACACTTGTGGGTGGAATATGGGATCGATCTGAGAAAATTTTCGAAAAACCTAAATTTTCGATTTTCGACCCGCCGTTTCAGGGGCAAGTGTAACTCACTTTGGTACACTTGTGGGTGGAATATGGGATCGATCTGAGAAAATTTTCGAAAACCTAAATTTTCGATTTTCGACCCGCCGTTTCAGGGCAAGTGTAACTCACTTTGGTACACTTGTGGGGTGAAATATGGATCGATCTGAGAAAATTTTCGAAAACCTCGATTTTCGACCCGTTGTTTCTGTTTCAGGGGCAAGTGTAACTCACTTTGGTACACTTGTGGGGTGAAATATGGATCGATCTGAGAAAATTTTCGAAAACCTCGATTTTCGACCCGTTGTTTCTGTTTCAGGGGCAAGTGTAACTCACTTTGGTACACTTGTGCAAGAAAATTTTTGAAAAACCTAAATTTTCAATTTTCGACCGTTTCAGGGCAAGTGTAACTCACTTTGGTACACTTGTGGGTGGAATATGGTCTGAGAAAATTTTCGAAAACCTAAAATTTCAGGACACTTGACCCGGAATGAAGTGTAACTCACTTTGGTATCGATCTGAGAAAATTTTGAAAATCTAAATTTTCATTTTCGACCCGCCGTTTCACCACTTTGGGTGCATCTGAGGGAAAAACCTAAATTTTCGATTTTCGACCCGCTATTTTCAGGGCAAGTGTAACTCACTTTTTCGAAAACCTAAATTTTCGATTTTCGACCCGTTGTTTCAGGTGTAACTCTCACTTTGGTGTGGGTGGAATATGGATCGATCTGAGAAAATTTTCGAAAACCTAAATTTTCGATTTTCGACCCGTTGTTTCAGGGGCAAGTGTAACTCACTTAGGGACACTTGTGGTGGAATATTTGATCGATCTGAGAAAATTTTCGAAAAACCTAAATTTTCGATTTTCAACCTGCTGTTTCAGGGGCAAGTGTAACTCACTTTGGTACACTTGTGGGTGGAATATTTGATCGATCTGAGAAAATTTTCGAAAAACCTAAATTTTCGATTTTCAACCCGCTGTTTCAGGGGCAAGTGTAACTCACTTTGGTACACTTGTGGGTGGAATATGGGATCGATCTGAGAAAATTTTCGAAAACCTAAATTTTCAATTTTCGAACCGCTTGTTCAGGGGCAAGTGTAACTCACTTTGGTACACTTGTGGGTGGAATATGGGATCGATCTGAGAAAATTTTCGAAAACCTAAATTTTCGATTTTCGACCCGCCGTTTCAGGGGCAAGTGTAACTTTGGTACACTTTGGTACACTTGTGGGTGGAATATGGGACCGATCTGAGAAAATTTTCGAAAACCTAAATTTTCGATTTTCGACCCGCCGTTTCAGGGGCAAGTGTAACTCACTTTGGTACACTTGTGGTGGAATATGGGATCGATCTGAGAAAATTTTCGAAAACCTAAATTTTCGATTTTCGACCCGCTGTTTCAGGGGCAAGTGTAACTCACATTGGTACACTTGTGGGTGGAATATGGGACCGATCTGAGAAAATTTTCGAAAACCTAAATTTTCCTTTTCGACCCGCCGTTTCAGGGCATTAACTCACTTTGGTACACTTGAGGAATTGGGATCGATCGAGAAAATTTTCGAAAACCTAAATTTTCGATTTTCGACCCGCTGTTTCAGGGCAAGTGTAACCTTTGGTACTGTAAGTATGGGACACTGAGAAAATTTTCGAAAACCTAAATTTTCGATTTTCGACCCGCCGTTTCAGGGACAAGTGTAACTCACTTTGTACACTTGGGTGGAATATGGGACCGATCTGAGAAAATTTTCGAAAACCTAAATTTTCGATTTTCGACCCGCCGTTTCAGGGGCAAGTGTAACTCACTTTGGTACACTTGTGGGTGGAATATGGGACCGATCTGAGAAAATTTTCGAAAACCTAAATTTTCGATTTTCGACCCGCCGTTTCAGGGGCAAGTTAACTTTTGGACACTTGGGTGGAATATGGATCATCTGAGAAAATTTTCGAAAACCTAAATTTTCTTTTCACTTTTTCAGGGGCAAGTACACTTGGTACACTTGGGTGGAATATGGGATCGATCTGAGAAAATTTTCTGAAAACCTAAATTTTCGATTTTCGACCCGTTGTTTCAGGGACAAGTGTAACTCACTTTGGTACACTTGTGGTGGAATATGGGACCGATCTGAGAAAATTTTCGAAAAACCTAAATTTTCGATTTTCGACCCGCTTTCAGGGGCAAGTGTAACTCACTTTGGTACACTTGTGGGTGGAATATGGGACGATCTGAGAAAATTTTTGAAAACCTAAATTTTCGATTTTCGACCCGTTGTTTCAGGGACAAGGTAACTCACTGTACACTTGTGTGGGTGAATATGGGACCGATCTGATCTTGAAAATTTTGAAAACCTAAATTTTCGATTCTCGGACCCGCCTCAGGGGCAAGTGTACTCCACATTTGTACACTTGTGGGTGGAATATGGGACGATCTGAGAAAATTTTCGAAAACCTAAATTTTCGATTTTCACCCGCTGTTTCAGGGCAAGTGTAACTCACTTTGGTACACTTGTGGGTGGAATATGGGATCGATCTGAGGAAATGAAAATCCTAAATTTCGATTTTCGACCTGCTGTTTAGGGCAAGTGTAACTCACTTGGTACACTCAGGGGTGGAATATGGATCGATCTGAGAAAATTTTCAAAAACCTAAATTTTCGATTTCCGACCCCCTTTTCATCCACTGTTACACTTAGGGGCAATATGAGAAAATTTTGAAAAACTAAATTTTCGATTTTCGACCCGCCCTTTCAGGGGCAAGTGTAACTCACTTAGGGACACTTGGGGTGGAATATGGGATTGGTCTGAGAAAATTTTTGAAAAAATCCAAATTTTCGATTTTCGACCCGCCTTTCAGGGCAAGTGTAACTCATCTAAATTTTCGAAAACCGACGACCCGTTGTTTTCGGAGCAAGTGTAACTCACTTTGGTACACTTGTGGGTGGAATATGGGATCTGAGAAAATTTTCGAAAACCTAAATTTTCGATTTTGACTCCCATTGTTTCAGGCAAGTGAACCTCTTTGTGGACCGAATTTTCAAGAAACCTAAATTTTCAATGAATTTGTCCGTGCTTCACAAGTGTACTCACTTTTGTACACTTGTGGACTGCCGAATATGGACACTGAATCAGGAAATTTTCTGAAATTTCGAAAATTTTCGAATTTCAGGGGCAAGTGTAGCTCACTTTGTACACTAATATGAGGCAAAACGAAATTCAAAATTTTCTTTTCCTTCAGGGGCAAGTGTAACTCACTTTTGTACACCTGTGGGCCGAATATGGACGCCCAAAATTGGGTAAGTTTTTTGAAATTTCAAAAATTTTCGGTTCAGAAGAAGAAGTAGGATAAAACTATTGGGCTACGATATTTATACGACTGATGTTTTTGTTCGACGTTTTATTTCTATCCTTTAATTTCTTTTTTCATCATCAATTTATATTCAAATTGCAATATACTAAAGTTGGCACATAACGCGCACTTAACGCGCTAAAGAAAATTGAAATATTCGAGAGTTTAATCGGAATCAATCAAAATATTATTTGTATTCTTTTTATTACTAGTAGCCAAAAGTAATCAACATTTTGATTTTTGAATTCATTTTATTTTCCTGAAAAAAAGAAATTTTAATTGGCAAATTTTCATCCGTAACATTTTGTAAATTGAAGAAATAGGGAAATTCGGGGATAAAAGAAAAATCGACTATAATTTAAAATAGTTTATTTATATTTCATATATTTTTTTATAGAACTGTAAAATATAAGTGTTCTTTTTTAATATATTTTATACACAATATGTATACATCATATCTGTTTATATATTTTTATATATATATAATGTTGCATGAATGAAAATGGACAATGACTCAAAATAGTCAATTTGATTGACGCCAAAAAAAAAAAAAAAATTGTAGGAATGCAGTTTTGATCGCATCTTTTTTCTCCTCGCCATCTCAGTAGCAGTGTTTTTTCCTTGTTTATAATTTGAATTTGGCACGAAAACGATGCCAAAGTGACTTAGAGAGTAGGGAGGGAGAGAGGGTGGGATGGAGGGAGGGAGAGGGAGGGAGGGAGGGAGAGAGAGAGAGGGAGAGAGAGAGGGAGGAGGGGAGAGAGGGAGGGAGGGAAAGAGAGAGAGAGAGAGAGAGGGAGGGAGTGAGAGAGAGGGAGGGAGTGAGAGAGAGAGGAGGGAGCGAGAGACAGGGGGGAGGGAGAGGAAGGAGGAGGGAGAGGAGTGGGGGAGGGAGGGAGAGAGAGAGGGGGAGGAGGAGAGAGGGGGAGGGAGAGAGAGAGGGAGGAGGGAGAGAGAGAGAGAGAGAGCGCCACTGAAGATGGCGAGCGAAAGCGACAGAAAAAGACACGAAATTAAATCGTATCTCCACGCCACAATCGATACAAAATACATAAAGACGATTTAATAAATATTTGAAATTGACAATTTCAGGATCCCCGCTTTGGCGCTTTCATCAATAGACGGGCGGGAAAATTTTTTCCCGATTTTGAAAATTCCAAAACTGGAAATTTTTACGGTTTAAATTTTTAAACGGAATTTCAACAAAGGAGGGGGGGAAAGGGGAGCTAATTTTCTTTTTATTGCTGTACACAATAAATATCGATGAATTTTATGCGCTGCTATATCCAATTTTTCGGCCCGGACACTTACTCCTACCGTATATGGAGTAGGACGTAATTAACCGAAAATAAAATAAGGTTTAATAAACCCCGCCTCCAACAAACATGATCCCGGTTAAAATTTAGCGGTATACCGTCGAAAGTTTTTTACAGATCTTCATCTCCGATTCCTTCAAAGGCGCTGCCGTAATCAAAGGCTGACACTTGACGACACCGACTTTGGTCGAAAGGCTGGTCAATTTCTCGGAAAGTTTATGCGATCGACATCGCCGTTTCAAGATTGACCGGGCGACGTTATGCTGCCACCGCTCTGTCGGCAAAAAAGTGGTGAAATTATTATTGCCAAAAGTGCGAGGAGATGTGCTAAGAACAGTGTGCCGGTGAAGCGAAACCACGTGACACGTGGCAAAGAATCGGTGCCAGAAAAAACCAGGAGGTGACACGTGGCGAAGAATCTGTGCCATAAGCGAAACCAGGAGTTGACAGTGGCAAAGGAATCGTGCCATGCAAAACCAGGAGTGTGACACGTGGCAAAGAATCTGTGCCATAAGCGAATACCACGAGTGACACGTGGCAAAGAATTTGTGCCATAAGGAATACTAAAGTGTGACACGTGGCAAAGAATCTGTGCCATAAGCGAAAACCACGTGTGACATGGCAAAGAATTGTGCCATAAGCGAAACCAGAGTGTGGACACGTGGCAAGAATTTGTGCCATAAGCGAATACCAGGAGTGTGACACGTGGCAAAGGTTTTGTGCCATGTTTAATAACAGGAGTGTGACACGTGGGAGAATCAGTGCCATAGCGAATACCACGCGGTGACACGTGGCAAAGAATCTGTCCCATAAGCTTAAAACTGACGTGGTGACACGTGGCAGACGCTGGTACGAGTGTTATAAATCGATTCAAGCAGGCGTAACGCCTTCGAACCGATCGACCCTTCTTCGGCAGCCCTCAGATACATCTATCGCGACCTTTCGACACGAGCCCTTGTGTCCATCAGTGTCCGACCTGAGGGAAATATCGCACGAAAGGTCTACGCCATTTCTTCAAACGCTGTTGGGGGTTGTTTTATCCGTGAAATATAAAAGGGGTAGCCTATCACCGCTTTTTTCGACCATCGTTCGAACTCGACTCTTATTGTCGTTCCTTTCGGCGAAAAGTTGAACGAGCCCATAATTTATTGAATAGGGCGAAGACGAGTTCGATTTACACGAGAAAGGGCCTGACACCGAAAAGGGTGAAAAAAAAACGGATGTAGGCCGAAACGGCGCCCTGTTTCTCCGGCGAAAAACGTTAAATGGTAGGTATTTTATATATATATATTGATTACTTTTCCACTCACGATTAGTGCGATAAATACTCACCGTGTGTCCGTCTTTGAGAGGGCATCGGCCGAACTTGACTGGCTAATAGCTATTAGCTGGCTGCTTCCGCTCCCTTCGTATATAGCTGAAACTTCCCTTTCGCTGTTCTCCGCTGAAAAATACAAATAAATAATAAGATGATACAATTTTTTTAATAACTGTTTCCTGACGTCGACACTCAACGGACTTTTCACAGTTCGAATTCGCATTTTTAAACCGTTCAAAATGCCAGCCAAAAGGCAATCCGAATATGAACTTTGATGCCCGATATTTGGCAATTCATCCGTGAATTTGTAAATACAAATTACAAGGACGGATACGCTATCCGTCCGGCAGCGCCAGTCACCGGTGCCGATACCGGCGCAATTAGATCGATTTCGGCCGGACAAAGTGCCAAAGTGTTGATATAATAATAGCGGTGGCATAATCAATACCACCGCTTAACCAAGCCGGCCTTCTTTATCAACAATTCTCGACCATCGACTGAAGGCAAGACGGATGGCGCGTGCGCTCGATATCGTGATCCACTCGAGCCTGTCCCTGCCGATCAGATATTCGAACGAGACGTCGATTGCGACGTTCCCCAACAGCGGTTCCTCTTCACCGTCCTCAGTAGCGTCCTAGAATATATATAAATAGATAAGTATTTTTTCCGCTCACCATACATTAGAAACCAAACGAGGCGAGGGCCGGCGTCAAAGGCACGATAACTAAAGGCTGAGAGATTGTGAAAATGGAAATTTGTTGTTTCACGAAAAAAGTTCGGTGGACGAGGGAAGAGCGCGAAGAGATGACGGTCTCTGAAATCAAAGAGGTCGTTCAGGCAGCGCCAGTCCCGGTGACTGACACTACTGTCAGCGCCAGTCCCCGGTGACTGACACTACTGCTGTCAGCGTCAGTCCCCGGTGACTGACACTACCTTCCGTTGTCAGCGCCAGCCAACGTGACTGACACTGAGCTATTTAGCTGGTCTGCCAGCCACCGCTGACTGACACTTCGAGCTAACTGCTCGTGCGCGTGTCAGTCCCTGATAACTGGACACTACTTTCCGTCTTCCAACGTCAGCCACCGGTGACCGGACACTGAGCTATTTAGGCCGGTCCGTGTCAGTCCACCGGTGACTGACACTGTCTCTCCGTTGTCAGCGTCAGTCCCCCGCTGACTGACACTACTCTCCGCTTCATGCAGCGTCAGTCCCCGATGACTGACACTATTTTCAGTCCATTCAACATCAACATCGGTGACTGACACTGAGCTATCCGCTCAGTCAGCGTCAGTCCCCGGTGACTGACACCACTGCTCCGTTGTCAGCGTCAGTCCCTTGACTGACACTGTACCCTGTTCATGCAAAGTCATCTCACCGGTGACTGACACTGCACTCTTGTTGTCAAGCGTCATCCCTGGTGACTGACACTGTACTCCCTCCCTATTGTCAAAGGCTGTCCCTGGTGACTGACACTGTACCCTCCTCATTGTCAGCCAGTCCCTGGTGGACTGACACTGTACTCCCTCCGCTGTCAGTCCCCGGTGACTGACACTGTACCTCCGCTGTCAGCAAATCAGCCAGCCACCGTGACTGGACTACTCTCCTGTCAGGTCCA
>JACDQD010000160.1:0-43417 GCA_019843655.1 Lethocerus indicus
TTTCAGACCTGCCCTTTATGGGCAAGTGCCTCACTTTGGGACACTTGTGGCTGGAATATGAGACAAATCGGGGAACATTTTTGAAAAATTAAATTTCGATTTCAGACCTGCCCTTTATGGGCAAGTGTACCTCACTTTGGGACACTTGTGTATTGAATATGAGACAAATCGGGGAACATTTTTGAAAAATTAAATTTTCGATTTCAGACCTGCCCTTTATGGGCAAGTGTACCTCACTTTGGGACACTTGTGGCTGAATATGAGACAAATCGGGGAACATTTTGAAAAAATTAAATTTTCGATTTGACCTGCCCTTTATGGGCAAGTGTACCTCACTTTGGGACACTTGTGGCTGGAATATGAGACAAATCGGGGAAATTTTTGAAAAAATTAAATTTCGATTTCAGACCTTACCTTTATAAGTGTACCTCACTTTGGGACACTTGTGGCTGGAATATGAGACAAATCGGGGAACATTTTTGAAAAAATTAAATTTTCGATTTCAGACCCGCCCTTTATGGGGCAAGTGTACCTCACTTTGGGACACTTGTGGCTGGAATATGAGACAAATCGGAGAACATTTTTGAAAAAATTAAATTTTCGATTTCAGACCTGCCCTTTATGGGGCAAGTGTACCTCACTTTGGGACACTTGTGGCTGGAATATGAGACAAATCGGAGAACATTTTTGAAAAAATTAAATTTTCGATTTCAGACCTGCCCTTTATGGGGCAAGTGTACCTCACTTTGGGACACTTGTGGCTGGAATATGAGACAAATCGGGGAACATTTTTGAAAAATTAAATTTTCGATTTCAGACCTGCCTTTATGGGGCAAGTGTACCTCACTTTGGGACACTTGTGGCTGGAATATGAGACAAATCGGGAACATTTTTGAAAAATTAAATTTTCATTTCAGACCCGCCCTTTATGGGGCAAGTGTACCTCACTTTGGGACACTTGTGGCTGGAAATGAGACAAATCAGGGAACATTTTTGAAAAAATTAAATTTTCGATTTCAGACCTGCCCTTTATGGGGCAAGTGTACCTCACTTTGGGACACTTGTGGCTGGAATATGAGACAAATCAGGGAACATTTTTGAAAAATTAAATTTTCGATTTCAGACCTGCCCTTTATGGGGCAAGTGTACCTCACTTTGGGACACTTGTGGCTGGAATATGAGACAAATCAGGGAACATTTTTGAAAAATTAAATTTTCGATTTCAGACCTGCCCTTTATAGGGCAAGTGTACCTCACTTTGGGACACTTGTGGCTGGAATATGAGACAAATCGGGAACATTTTTGAAAAATTAAATTTTCGATTTCAGACCTGCCCTTTATGGGGCAGAGTGTACCTCACTTTGGGACACTTGTGGCTGGAATATGAGACAAATCAGGGAACATTTTGAAAAAATTAAATTTTCGATATTCAGACCTGCATTTTTGGGGCAAGTGGCATCACAAATCAGAACATTTTTGGAAGGGAAACTTAAATTCAGGGAACATTCGATTTCAGACTGCCATTTATGGGGCAAGTCAGTTACCTTTTACTTTGGGACACTTGTGGCTGGAATATGAGACAAATCGGGGAAACATTTTGAAAAAATTAAATTGATTTCGATTTCGACCTGCCCTTTATGGGGCAAGTGTACCTCACTTTGGGACACTTGTGGCTGGAATATGAGACAAATCAGGGAACATTTTTGAAAAATTAAATTTTCGATTTCAGACCTGCCCTTTATGGCAAGTGTACCTCACTTTGGGACACTTGTGGCTGGAATATGATGGGGCAAAATCGGGGAACTTTTTGAAAAAATTACTTCACTTTGATTTCAGGACCCGCCCTTTGGCTGGGGCAAGTGTACCTCATTTGGGATGACTTGACAAATCGGGAACATTTTGAAAAATTAAATTTATTTGACCCTGCCCTTTAAATCGGGGAACTTTTTGAAAAATTAAATTTTCGATCACTTCAGACCCGCCCTTTATGACACTTGTGGCTGGAATATGAGACCTCACTTTGGGACACTCAATGTGGCTGGAATATGAGACAAATCGGGAACATTTTCGAAAAAAAAAATTAAATTTTCGATTTCAGACCCGCCCTTTAGGGGCCTGCCCTGTACCTCACTTTGGGACAATTTGTGGCTGGAATATGAGACAAATCGGGGAACATTTTTGAAAAAATTAAATTTTCGATTTCAGACCTTTTATGGGGCTGGAAGTGTACCTCAGACAAATTTGGGGACACTTGTGGCTGGATTTTTGATATGAGACAAATCAGGGAACATTTTTGAAAAAAAAATTTTCGATTTCAAACCTGCCCTTTGGGGCAAGTGTACCTCACTTTGGGACTACTTGTGGCTGGAATATGAGACAAATGGTTTTAGCTGGGCTAATTTTTGAAAAATTAAATTTTCGATTTCAATTTTTGAACCTGCATTAAATTGGGAGCTAAAATGCTTTTTGCAAAAATGACCATTTTGGGAGGGGCTAAAATGGACTTTTAAAGATTGCGAGCAAAATGGCCTTTTTGGGAGTAAATAAAAATTTGGGGCCAAAATTGACCTTGGGGCTAAAAATGGTTTAGGGGCTAAAATGACCTTTTGGGGCTAAAATGACCTTTTTGGGGCTAAATGCTAAAATGGCATTTTTGAAATGGCCTTTTGAGGAGAAATTACCTTTGGGGTTAAAAATGGCCTTTTGGGGAATAAAATTGCTTTTCGGGGCTATATATAACTTTTTCAGAGCTAAAATGGCCTTTTGGGGCTAAAAAATGCATTTTTAGGGGCAAAATGGTCTTTTAGGGCTAATAATGCCATTTTTGGCTAGAAAATAGCATTTTGGGATAATAATAGCATATGGGTCTAAAATTGGCCTTTTGGGCTTAGATATGCCTTTTGGGAGTTAAAGGAAATGGCCTTTTTGGAGGTAAAAATTTCTTTTTCAGGGCTATATATGGCTTTTTGGGAGCTAAAAAAGGCCTTTTGGGGCCTAAAACTGGCCTATTTGGGGCTAAATTGGCTAACTGTTGAGGCTAAAATGTCTTTGGGGCTAAAAATGCTTTTGGGGCTAAAATGATTTTTTGGGGCTATTAATGGCCTTTTTGGGGCTAAAATGCTTTTTAGGGCTAAAATAGCATTTTTGGGGCTAAAATGATTTTTTGGGGCTATTAATGGCCTTTTTGGGGCTAAAATGCTTTTTAGGGCTAAAATAGCATTTTTGGGGCTAAAATGGCATTTTTGGACTAAAATAGCATTTTGGGAGCTAAAATGGCCTTTTTTGGGGCTAAAATGGCCTTTTGGGGACTAAAATGGCAGAATGGCGTTTAGGGGCTAAAAATTAAATTTTTGGGGATAAAATTGGCATTTTTGGGGTAAAATTTTAAAAATGAGCCTTTTGGGGCTTAAAATATGGTCCTTTTTGTGGGCTAAAATGGCATTTTTGGTGATAAAATAGCATTTTGGGGATAAAATGGCCTTTTAGCTTTTTCGCCTATTTAAACTATTTTTACGGCTAAAATGGCATTTTGGATAAATGCATTTTTGGGATAAAATGCTTTTTGTAAATGGCTTCAATTTTTTGTAAAAATTGCCTTTTGATGGCATTTTGGGACTCGGGGTAAAATGGCCTTTTAGGGCTAAAAATATAAAAATAGGGGATAAAAATGGCATTTTAGGGCTAATGGCCTTTGGCTAATTGCATTTTTTGGATAAAATTGCATTTTGGGATAAAATGCATTTTTGTGATAAAATGGCATTTTTCGGGGCTAAAATGGCATTTTGGGCATAAAAGTGCTTTTTGCTTTTGTGGATAAATGCATTTTGTGATAAAATGGCATTTTGGTGAAAATAAAATATGCATTTTAGGCTAGGGGATAAAATGGCATTTTTGGGATAAAAACGCTTTTACTTGGTGAAAACATGACCCTTTGGGTAAAATAAAAATGGCATTTTGGGGGATAAAAACAGATAAAATGGCATTTTGTGTAAAATATCTTGGAAAAAAAATGGCATTTTGGGGCTAAAATGGCATTGGCATAAGTTGCATTTTTGCGATAAAATAGCCCGTATTTCTGGTAAAATTGCCTTTTTAGGGTTAAAAATGGGAGGCTAAAAAGTCAAATTTTAGGTGCTAAAATGGCATTTTTGATAAAATAACGGGATAAAATTGCCTTTTTAAGAGACAAAATTTTTTGTGATAAAATTAAATTTTGGATAAAATACCAATTTCGCGGTGAAAATTGCATTTTGGGGCTTAAGAATGGCATTTTTTGGGTAATCCTCCATCTCGTGATAAGTGAAAATGGTCTTTGTTCACTGCCAGTGCGGGGATATTGCTGTTGGCTCTGTTGGCAGCGTTGATGATGGCAGCGGTGAGTCACCTGAGTGGTGTGGTGGGTTGCCATGGGGCGGCCCGTGGGCCTCGCGGTCGCGCCGTTGCCCCTGTCCACTCTACGACAGTTGTTGTTGTTGTGTTATTCTTCGTGTGTTTGGAATTCCAAGTTTCGGTGTTTTCCCTCTGCGGTAATGGCTGACTAATTCGCCTGTAGACTGTGTCAACAGGACAGACTACCGAACAGACCTGTCGTGTCGACGAACCGGCTCTACAGACATCGATCGGGCTGTCACTGAAAGGGGAGGGGACAAAACCTGACCTCTGTAAGTAGTCAAGAAGTGTTGTAATTGTCGTACTTTAGAACCGGGTCAACTCAGCCCGCCATCAGCAATTACTTGGCAAACGTACAGAAAATATTCACGGAGCGCCTTTATATATAGATGTTCTACTGGGTTAATAGTTTATTAATAGTATATTGCGACACCTGCATATACTTTCACCTTTTTGCTGACCTCTCTCTCTCTCTCTCTCTGAACTTCTCGTCATGAAGGTCTCTTTGTCTCCTCTTGACAGCTGCTAACAGGAGCCGCTTCCCGGAACGCCATGACCTCACCCAGCAATTTGATTTTAGGCCGATTTTAGCGTCAATACGAATTTGACGGGCTTATTTCGGGGTTGTAATAGAAATTTGGGGCCTTATTTTGGTTGTAGGGGGCTTATTTGGGGTTGTAATAGGAATTGGGGCTTATTTTGGGCTTGTAATATGAATTTGGGGTTATTTTAGGTTGTAAATATGAATTTGGGCTGGGGGCTTATTTTGGGGTTGTAATAGGAATTTTGGGGCTAAGAATATCAAGGGGGCTTATTTTGGGGTTGTAATAGGAATTTGGGGTTATTTTAGAATTTGGGGTTGTAATATGAATTGGGGGTTATTTTAGGGGTTGTAATAGGAATTTGGGGGGCTTATTTTAGGGTTGTAATAGGAATTTGGGGGCTTATTTTGGGGTTGTAATAGGAATTTGGGGCTTATGGGGTTGTAATATGAATTGGGGCTGTAATATGGGGGTTGTAATAGGAATTTGGGGTTATTTTGGGGTTGTAATAGGTTGTAATTTGGGTACTTATTTTGGGGGTTGTAATAGGAATTTGAATATCAGGCCATTTATAGCTTGTAATAAGAATATCGGGGCTTATTTTGGGGTTGTAATAGAATTTGGGCTATTTTACTTATTTTGGGGTTGTAATATGAATTTGGGGTTATTTTGGATTGTAATATGAATTTGGGGCTTATTTTGGGGTTGTAATAGGAATATAGGGTTATTTTGGGGTTGTAATAGAATTTGGGGCTTATTTTGGGGTTGTAATATGAATTTGAGGGTTATTTTGGGGTTGTAATAGAATTTGGGGCTTATTTTGGGGTTGTAATATGAATCTGAGGGTTAAGGTTGTAATAGGGGGGCTTATTTTGGGGTTGTAATAGAATTTGAGGCTTATTTTGGGGTTGTAATATGAATCTGAGGGCTTATTTTAGGGTTGTAATATGAATTTGGGGCTTATTTTGGGGTTGTAATATGAATCTGAGGGTTATTTTAGGGTTGTAATATGAATTTGGGGGCTTATTTTGGGGTTGTAATATGAATCTGAGGGTTATTTTAGGGTTGTAATATGGAATTTGGGGCTTATTTTGGGGTTGTAATATGAATCTGAGGGTTATTTTAGGGTTGTAATATGAATTTGGGGGCTTATTTTGGGGTTGTAATATGAATTTGGGGCTTATTTTGGGGTTGTAATAGGAATTGAGGGTTATTTTAGGGTTGTAATATGAATTTGGGGGCTTATTTTGGGGTTGTAATATGAATCTGAGGGTTATTTTAGGGTTTTAATATGAATTTGGTGGCTTATTTTGGGGTTGTAATATTAATCTGAGGGTTATTTTAGGTTTGTAATAGGAATTTGGGGGCTTATTTTGGGGTTGTAATATGAATCTGAGGGTTATTTTAGGCATGTAATAGGTATTTGAGTGTTATTTTGGGGGTTGTAATATGAATTTGGGGGCTTATTTTAGGGTTGTAATATGAATTTGCTGGTTATTTTGGGGTTGTAATAGTAATTTGAGGGTCATTTCCTGGTCGTAATATTAATTTGGGGGCTGATTATAGCGTTGTGATAAGAACATGAGGACATTTTTACCGTTTTTATCGTTTCAGTACGAATTTGTTGCCGAATTTAAAGTCTAAACTGGAATTCGGTGCCGAATGTAATTTCGGCAATCTGAGTTCGGCAACCCTTTTGAATTGAATATTAATAAGTATCCGTTACGATGGGATTTAGCGGGGCAACTGCTTTATCGACTGTATAACTGCTTATTATAGTATTTAAAGAGGGATTTTTTTAGGGCTGATCTGCGGTCTGACTATTGTCTTTATGGGGATCCCGTGGGAATTCCTGGATAGTGTATATTTGTATTTTCCAGCTAGTGGCCGGTGTCTGTCTGTCTGTCTGCAGGAGGTCGTGGAGGGGGTAGTTGTGATGCTGACGCCGGTGGTATGGTGCGACTGAAGGGTGATAATAGGGGCGTCGCCCTTTTCAAAGAGCAGAACTACCACCGCATCAAGAGGACCGCCCTCCAGTTGGCGTCGCAGAACGGCGCCAACAACCTCTTCAGGGACCCGGCGTTCCCGGCCATCGACGCCGTACTCGGGCCCAACATCCGGCTGCCGGAGAACATCGTCTGGAAGAGGCCCAAGGTAGGGGGGCCCACAGAGACTCGGCCAGTGTATAAACTATAGTCCGGCCGACTATAGTAGAGTTCGTTGTTTTGCAGGAGATCTGTGCCGGCGCCAGGCTGTTCGCCGACGTTGAGAGGTGCCAGGCCGCTATCGGCGGCGGAGAGCTCAGTACCTACTGGATGGTGTCCGCCTGTTCGATACTCTCCAACCTGCCGGAAATACGCAACAGGGTACTCTCAGAATTGTACCTAAAATCCTATACCGAAAGAAAGTTAGTGGCGGAAGAAGAGTGGTGGGCCGTTGGCCACGTGGCCAGCCACGTGGTCCAGTTGGGCGGCATCGTCTCTCTCTCTCTCTCTGTTTTGTTAATAACGGTGACAATTTCGAACACCTACAGCGTGATATATCTTTAAGTTGGACTTTAAGCTACACTTTCACCAAAAATGAGACACAACTCCATCAATTAGTTTGCAAGTTATGGACTGTTAAAGGGTGGATACATTTTTTTGGACCACACCGTATATTTGAAAGAAAGTTAGTGGAAGAAGAGAGGTGGCCGTTAAATAAACGGTGTTCCAAAATGATACATCTTTAAGTTGGACGGGCGGTACTGTCAAAGGTGGATACATTTTTGCGAAAGAAAGTTAGGAAGAAGAGAGGTGGCCGTTGGACGTGGATCGTTTGTCCGTTAAATAAACGGTGGTCTGCCAGGCCCCGTCTTCAGTAGCGGTATCAGTCGGTCGTCCATAACAAAACACGTATATATATATACAGAGTGGTCCAAAAATATCCGACTGAACACGTTGTGCAGTTGGTGCTGCAGTTAGACGGCATAGTTTCTCTCTCTCTGTGGATGTTAATAATGGTGACAATTTCGAACACCTACAGCTATATATATCTTTAAGTTGGACTTTAAGCTACACTTTCACCAAAATGAGAGACAACTCCATCAATTAGTTTGCAAGTTATGGACTGTCAAAAGGTGGATACATTTTTTTGGACCACCCTCTTCTCTGTATACCAATTGACGGTGTGACTAATAATGGTGACCTTGATTTCGAACACCAACAGCTATGATATATATATCTTTAAGTTGGACTTTAAGCTACACTTTCACCAAAAATTAGAGACACAACTCCATCAATTAGTTTACAAGTTATGGACTGTCAAAGGGTGGATACATTTTTTGGACCACTCCGTATATATTTGGACGCCGCACCTGTCCGTCCCATCTTCAGTGGCGGTGTCAGTTTTTGTCGTCCGCCACAGGAGACCTATATGTATATACAGACGAGAAAGAGACGCAAGTGGGGTGAGACAGCGACGCGGCGCTACTGAAGATGGCGAGCGGCCGAAAATCCCAGGTCCGGCAAAAAAAAGACCAACAACACAACGAATCTAAGGTATACGTAATAAATATCGGGCGATAGATGATAAATTCACTCATATATATATATATATATATATATATATATATATATATATATATATACACACACACACACACACACACACACACACCAATTGGTCAATTGGTAATACCACCAACAGGTTGGTAGTCATCAAAAATTTATATATTACGACTGGGATTTAACCCGTGTTTTATAATAAATAACGACGTCTAATTATCGTTGTAGCGAATTACCCCGAGTCATCAGTTTTTTTTTTTATTAGAGATAATAGCGCCCGGTCACGATTTTAGGGCGGTTCATTACCTTACCGAGTTTATTACCAATATCGTCGGAATTGTCGGAAATTAGATGAATAATATGGATGTTGTCGACGGTCGATAGAGTTATAAATGAGTTTCTTTTTTAAACCAACCCCCCACCCCCCACCCCTCAACCCCCGGTCGACCTTTAACTAAGGTCACGCGGGGACACTGGCCCCGGTGAATTCCGCAATTACTTAGTTGCCGACCCAATATATATATATATATATATATATATATATATATATATATATATATATACATATATGTATGCAGAGTGGTCCAAAAAAATGTATCCACTCTTTAACAGTCCATAACTTGCAAACTAATTGACTGAGTTGTGTCTCATTTTTGGTGAAAGTGTAGCTTAAAGTCCAACTTAAAGATATATCATAGCTGTTGGTGTTCGAAATCAAGGTCACCATTATTAGTCACACCGTCAATTGGTATACAGAGAGGGTGGTCCAAAAAAATGTATCCACCTTTTGACAGTCCATAACTTGCAAACTAATTGACTGAGTTGTGTCTCATTTTTGGTGAAATTGTAGCTTAAAGTCCAACTTAAAGATATATATCATAGCTGTTGGTGTTCGAAATCAAGGTCACCATTATTAGTCACACCGTCAATTGGTATACAGAGAGAGGGTGGTCCAAAAAAATGTATCCACCTTTTGACAGTCCATAACTTGCAAACTAATTGAGGGAGTCGTCTCTCATTTTTGGTGAAAGTGTAGCTTAAAGTCCAACTTAAAGATATATATCATAGCTGTTGGTGTTCGAAATCAAGGTCACCATTATTAGTCACACCGTCAATTGGTCTACAGAGAGGGTGGTCCAAAAAAATGTATCCACCTTTTGACAGTCCATAACTTGCAAACTAATTGAGAGTTTGTCTCTCATTTTGGTGAGAATTGTGTAGCTTAAAGTCCAACTTAAAGATATATATAGCTGTTGGTGTTCGAAATCAAGGTCACCATTATTAGTCACACCGTCAATTGGTCTACAGAGAGGGTGGTCCAAAAAAATGTATCCACCTTTTGACAGTCCATAACTTGCAAACTAATTGAGGGAGTTGTCTCTCATTTTTGTGAAATTGTAGCTTAAAGTCCAACTTGAAGATATATCATAGCTGTAGGTGTTCGAAATTGTCACCATTATTAATATCCATACAGAGAGAGAGAGAGAAACGATGCCGCCCCAACTGCACCACCTCAACTACTGACTGCATCGGTCGGAGATATCGGCTCTGTTTTGATACTCAATTTCGCCTCGTATTTAAATATTTTCCGTACTCGAAATACAGCTTTTCAAAACTCACTTCCCTTCCATCCAATTCTAAGCCTTTTGCGCCTGGGCCACAAATCCTCTCGCGAGTAACACAATAGGTATACAATCTGACACAACAGAACACTGACTATCCGGCGACTGACAGAGGACAAAACGGCCGCAATACAACGTATTGTACGGCGTTGTTGTACATACAAACTATATACAACACTATCAGAAATGAGAGACAACTCTGTGTCAATTAGTTTGCAAGTTATCGACTTTTAAACGGTGGATACATTTTTTTGGACCACTCTGTATATATATATATATATATATATATATATATATATATATATATATATATAAATATACGCCGCCCGAACGGAAACTGTTCCAGTGTCATATTCCAAACCGAATAATCGGACATATTCAGTACTGTTCTGTCGTTCAATTCGAGATTACAAATTAGGATAAAAGCGATAAATAGTGAAATACGACAGTGATCGTTGTTAGTGATACAATCGTTAACATTTTTGGTTGTAGAACTATGAATTTAGTGCACCCCCCGATTACTATAATAATAATAATCTTTAATTATAATTACGCTTTCTTATATGGGAACCATTCCCGAACAAGACCGGTACTTCAGCTAGTAAATGAATAATAAGAAAATTAGGGAAATTTATATATATATATATATATATATATATATATATATATATATATATATAAAACCTATGTTATAACCTACTTCGTTATAGTTGTTATAGCCCTTTGACTTAGTCGTGTCCGTTCAGTCAGTGCTCTCCCGGACGGATAAGTTTCGTCTAAAGAAAAGATACTTTACCGAACCTTGTCGTTACAGATAATTCCCGATTACTGGGAACAGGAGTGCATCGGCGACGATGTCAAGTACTGCGGCGTATTCCACTTCAGGTTCTGGCGTTTCGGCCGGTGGTTGGACGTCGTCGTCGACGATCTCCTACCGACCGTCAACAACGCGCTCGTAACAACGCACACGGAGAACGGAAACGAATTCTGGACGGCCCTACTCGAAAAGGCCTACGCCAAGTAAGCACAACACTCGTCTGTCTCTATATATATCGGGTCGACGACTAGAGTAATTGCGAATTCAACCCGACAACAAGTGGCGTTGTATATTTTGTACGTCAACAGGATCGTTACGCGGATAAGCCGTACCGACGGCTTTCAATGAAACTATAGGCCTTTATTCGGTCATCAGATCCTCCGACATTCGGCTTCGCAATGTCCTTCAGTGTCGAACTGTGGCGATCCGAATCCGGCCTTTCGTCTTTTAAAAATTCGTACATTTTACGTCCGTAGACGGTTTTGAACTGTGGCGATCCGAATCGATAACGGCCTTTATTCGGTCATCGTCGACCTCCTCTACTGAGGACGTCCTCCGGAGCACTCCTCGTCTTTTAACGAAAAATCCCCCCCCCGACCTCAGTACATTTTTGGACCGATAAGCCGTAGACGGTTTCGAATTCAATGTCCCAGTTTTGAACTGTGGCGATCCGAATCGATAACGGCCTTTATTCGGTCATCGTCAACCTCCTCTACTGAGGACGTCCTCCGGAGCACTCCTCGTCTTTTAACGAAAAATCCCCCCCCCGACCTCAGTACATTTTTGGACCGATAAGCCGTAGACGGTTTCGCGACACCGCCGTTCTTTTAACGCTTCATCGCAGCGTAACGGCGTACAACTTTTACGAGACCTGCGAGGCGTTAACACCTTTGCAAAATAAAAAGCGAAATGCGACGGAAACGCCGCTTGGGCAACAATTCGACCAGTCGATATATAATTTCGATACCGAATGTTTCACAGAAAGGACCGAATAATAACGTGTATCGAAGAATCTTATCTGTGCCAAGATGTACTGACTTTAAAATATGTACAACGCCACTTGGTCGGTGAATTCGCAATTACTTAGTCGTCGACCCGATATAAAACACTATGGCGTAAAGAGCTTTTACCGAAACTTTGAACGATCTCGATCCGATATTCCGTATATACGCGAATATTGTACGTCTATTGGGGGGGGCGTAACAATTTCACCGTTGTTCAGGTTGCACGGGTCGTACGAAGCCCTGCGCGAGTACAGCGTTAGCGACGCGCTCGTCGACTTCACCGGCGGGGTGACCGAAATTCTCCGATTGGACGACGGCCGCTACTCCGACGCTACTCACCAGGAGTCGAGGGGCCAGCTTCTGGAGACGCTGACGCGCGAACTCGCCCAACACACCATCGTCACCGCGTCAGTACACGTCGGTACCCCCGCTTTCATATATATTTCAATTATATATTCTTCAGTTTGATATCGCTGTTTTGTGGTCTGCGAGGGGTTGGAATACAGTGTAGGTTTCTGTCTCCTCTCTCGCCGCCGGTTTGGTCTTTTGCTAGACTGCGGTTTCATTCGGCCGCTCGCCATCTTCAGTAGCGCCCTGTGTCAGTAGTCACTGTGCCGGCACTTTGGATGTTTTCGGGCATCCTCACTGCACTGCACTCACTTTCACGTGCTAACAGTGACAGTAATAGGGCGCTACTGAAGATGGCAGCGGCGATAAACGGTCTAGGAGAGGAGAAGACAGAAACATCACGAACCTACAGTATATTCTTTAGATTCTGTCTCCTCTCTCGCCGCTAGTTTGGTCTTTTGCTAGACTGCGGTTTCATTCGGCCGCTCGCCATCTTCAGTAGCGCCCTGTGTCAGTAGTCACTGTGCCGGCACTTTGGATGTTTTTCAGGGGCATCCTCACCGCCACATTGTCACTTTCACATGTACTAACAGTGACTACTGATTAGGCGCTACTTGAAGATGGCGGCGAACCTAGCGAAGAGAGAGAGAGACAAGAAACATCGCGAACCTACAGTATATTCTTTAGATTCTGTCTCCTCTCTCTCGCCGCTAGTTCGGTCTTTTGCTAGACTGCGGTTTCATTCGGCCGCTCGCCATCTTCAGTAGCGCTGAAAGAAAATATTCGTTTATGCCGGCTCGGAAAATATCTCCCGGATTTTATTGCGCCAATTTTTTTTATATAACGACACAATATTCGGATTAAATTCGACACTTATTACTTTCGGGGGGGCAGATATTTTTAAAAAATATTCGAAATAAAAAACGTAAACGTTTTTGCGTACTCAACATTATATTTACAGCGTTAACGTCGTACAGGTTTTTCACGACACTGTCTTACAATTGCAAACTATCTTCAAAACTTATCCTACCGAATAGCCGAATGTATTTTAAATGTATTTACGGCACCGCTCTATCTGTATTTTATCGCACCAAGATTAACATTCGTAACGGAATTGTGCGTGAAACAAGGTATCTTGTGGCGGAAAACTTAAAAATTATAAATAAACTAAACGAGTCAGATTTATCGAGACATCAACGAATTAATGTTTCGCTTTGTTAATAATTAATTTTCCGCCAATCGATTAAATATCTATTATTAGACTACTCTAGACATAATTTAACAAACAAGACTGGTTTAAATACTGTCTCAAATAATATAATACAGAGATACACATATTATATATCCGTCATTGAACATTTCTCCATCTTAAATTGGAGCACTTTTTTTAGGGGTATTTTTCGGATGGATAAGTTCGTTTATTATGTAATTATTTACAACGAGTATAGGCCGAGAAATTGGGCCATTATCTAATAGAATAAGCGTTATAACTTAAGTGCGGGTTGTCGGGTTGTATTCACTCGGACCGACCTTATAACAGATAAGCCCTATTAAAAAAAAAAAAACTAACGAATAATAATAGAAAATTGTAAAAATCATGAAATACTGAGTGGTAGCCCCGAACAACAACACTTTGGTGTAACACCGAAAGAAAGGTATACGGATTTTTCCGATCGAAAGAATATTTTATGTGCTAAGCACCGAAGGTCAAATTCTTTCGTTAATCAATTAAGGATTCACTTGGGGTAAACAACCGGTGGGCTTGAACCGTAGGATTTTGTATTATTTTAGAATACAAGGATGGTTTCAAATATGGGAAGGGGTTGCTGCAGGGGAGAATGTTTTGTGGGAAATCCGGAGTTTCAGGGTTCGGTACCGTAGGGGCGGACGCGCTTCGTTCCCGGCTTGAAGTTCTTGTAGTAGACGGCCATGCAGGCGAGCGCGAATACGTGCGTGGCGGCGATTAGGAAGAGGGCGTAGTGGTACCACCAGCCGGCCCAGCGGCCCCAGAACACCCAGGCGAGGGTGAGGACGAGGTCTTCGGCGCAGGCGAACAGGACGAAGAGGCCGGCGAATAGGTAGACCTTGCGGAAACGGAAGCCGACCTCGACGAGTACGAAGAGGTGGAGGAAGGCGAGTAGGGCGGCGGTGTGGAGGCGCGCCGGCGGCGGACCGGCGTACGCCAAATTGAAGACGTAATGGGCGAGCAGGAGGCCGGCGACAGCCCAAGCGCAGAATTTGGCCGCCACGACCAGCGCCAACAGCCGGCCGACCAACAGCATGAACCAGAAGACGACGCTGATCGCCTTGCCGACCGGGTCCTCCTCCTCGGTCACCTTCACCCACGCCAACCGCCTCGGCAGTTTTACACCCCCGGCAGCCGCCTCCGCCTCCGCCGCCACCAACCCCCCGCCCTCCTCCTCCACCTCAACCACCGACGACGACCAACAGCACCACCTCCTGGTGCCGGCCCTCTGGTCGTCCTCGTCGACGGCTCGCGGCCACACCCTCGGCCTGCTCCCCTTGCACTGCGACTCGTACCTCTGGTAGCTGGCGCCAACGACTGCGACGGCGGCCACCGACGTCGTCACGCACAGACCCTGCATTATGTCTGAACACCCCGAACAACAATTAGAGATATATACCAGACTGGCGGCCTGTCACTAAATTTACGCCAGATTTGAATTAAACAAAAAAAACCTTTCGTCCTAGAATCGGACAATCTAGGACGCAGGAATCCGCATCACAATATCAGTTCAGGCGGAGAGAGAACTGTGCGTTATCGTGTCGCGATATCGGCTGTCGTAATGTCGTTATTACCGCAAGAATTGTACGGCAAATTCAAATCTGTTTCATACTCTCTGGCCGGATTACGCCCCATTGTATATATATATATCATCTTACCGGTGCGTGTGTTGTTGGAGAGTCCCCATAGGATGAGCCCCATCTGTAGGACGACCTGCGGGCCGGCCTGGAGGAACGCCCTCAAGAAGAAATAGGCCTCGGCCGGGCCGCTCCGACACTTCTCGAACTCGACAAGCGCCTCCTCCCTGTCGGCGTCGTCATCCAGTCGGACGGCCTCTATCGCCCACACCACCCGCTCGCCCAAACTTCAACACAATCGATTACTCGACTTTCAAGTACGTCCGATACATCTTCGGCCGCAGACAGGCGTATAGAATACATTCGACATATCCGATTTTGCCCTCGCAACCTCCACCGTTTTTTTAACGAAAAATTCCCCCGTCGGCCCTTTGCAAAGCGCCAATACAATTTTAGGCAAAATCGACAAACTCAGAAGTGTGACGGAATCACAACGGGGGGAAAAACCTATTTTACTGCGCAAGTTTTATTTCTCGACTCGAAAATAATAATTATTGTCGTTTTCCCCCTACTTTGTAATCGTCTTCAACCAAAAACGACACAAACATTATCGGGGTCCGGATGAAAATTTTCATCGTCATCAGTTTTAAAGATTTTCACTCGAAAAGAAATGGCCGTATTGATATTTGAAAATCATTTAAAATTCGATATCGTAAAAGCGCCGGTCAATTTACAGACTGGAGTCGCGATCCCAATAATGTATACGAAAATAATTTTTGATGGAAATAAAATTGCATTTTATTCAAATTTACCAAAAAAAAAACTACGCGAACAAACATTTTCGAGCGCGAATGTTTCATAAAAGGAAAATATCGAACGACGGTTGAAAAATGGACGAAACTTGTTGTGACGATGTCGGCGTTCCGAACTCGACCGGAATCGAAGGAAAAAAAAAAATTCGAGAACGAAAAGCGCGTCGAATTTTAACGAACGATAAACTATTTTCCTCATACGTATATGTATGAGGAATTGTATTTATTTTTTTTTTCCCCTTTTAAGAATTGTAAAATTTTTGTTCTCCGACACTATTGTTGCTATAGCGTATATATATATATATATATATATATATATATATATATATATATATATATATATATATATATATATTTAAGTTACATTCGAATGTGTGGCCCGCATAAAAAATTTTATTTTTAAAATGGCCTTAAGGCGAAGAATGAAAAAATGAAATGCGACAGAAATTCTCGCTTCGGTTTTGTACAGGCATAATTCGACCGGTCGATATAATTTTAATACCGAATGTTGCAGAAAGGACGACGAATAATGTATTGAAGAATCTTATCCGTGCCGGGATGTTCCGGACGGCTTCCAATCCGAGGTTTCATTCAGGTTTATTTTAAATATTGCGGCCGCCATATGGCGAAGCCCCGTTTAAACACCGGGATCCGGCGATACTTACCATCGGATCGGCCTGAGGGGGAATAGGATAAAGTTGAATATTTCTACGAGTATCCAATTGGCGAGACGGAGTACGCCGGTGGCGTCGGCCGGCGGAGTGGCGAGCGACGTCAACAGGGAGACTAACGGCGTCGTATAGAGGAGGGCGACGGTCGCCCAGCCGGTGTTCGTGTGCCCTTCGTTGATCAGCTCGACGCCGATCGCGACGTCGGTGGCGATATCGACTATGTAGAGGACGGTGTCGAGCGCTGTCGGCAACACGAACAACAGCCACAGCTGTTGGCCGACGGTCAGCGGGTAGTCCATGACGCGCGCCGCCTTCCTGTCCAGCACCGAGCTCTCCATCATCCTCGACCGATCCTCAAACCACCGACATCAAATACATTTTTAATATTGCATCTATATATATATATATATATGTACATAATTACGAAAGTGGTCTAAGTCGTACATAATTCCGGTTTCGAGATATTCAACAAATCGCTTTCGAATTAATTAGCAAATATTTTTATTTAGAATTTTATCAGTCCCGATTAATGGAAGTTTACTATGAGTATGAAATTTTGTGTGAATTTCATATGAAAATGTATTTAAAGTTTGATATATATATATATATATATATATATATATATATATATATATATATATATATATATATATATATATATGTGCCCATAATTATGAAAGTGGTCTAAGTCGATTCAAACTTTAAATACAACATTTTCGTATGAAATTCACACAAAATTTCATATTCATCGTCAACTTCCATTAATCGAGACTGATAAAATTCTAAATAAAAAAATTTCGCTTAATATAAAAATATTTGTTAATTTATTCAAAAGCAATTCGTTGAATATCTTGAAACCGTAAATATACGAATTGGACCAATTTCATAATTACAGGCACATATATATATATATATATATATATATATATATATATATATATATATATATATATATATGTATATGTGCCCGTAATTATGAAAGTGGTCTAAGTCGATTCAAACTTTAAATACAACATTTTCGTATGAAATTCACACAAAATTTCATACTCATCGTCAACTTCCATTAATCGAAACTGATAAAATTCTAAATAAAAAAATGAATATAAAATATTTGTTAATTTATTCAAGATATACGAGGAATATATATATATATATATATATATATATATATATATATATATACAAATTTACAAAAAGTTTACAAATATTTTAAAATATTCCGTGTACAAATAATAGTATTTAATCTAAACTCGATCGCACTTATTCAACGCTCATTCGCCGTCTATTTTCTGTTCAATTTTCATTTCCGAGATATAATAATTAATTACGTAATAATTAACGTAATAATTAAAGTTCTGAAAATATCAGCAGATCAATCAATTGTCATTGTGTTATGAAACAACTTTGTTTGTTTTTTGTTTTTTTTTTTTTGGCCCGATATAAAAATATTTATCATCCGTTATACAAAGCGTTGTATGTTGTATATTGCGTCGTTATAGAAAATAATATCCGAACGTTTATTTTATTACTTACGATTAGTCGGCTGGCTGTTTATATTACAGAGTATACAGTGCTGTTTTATTCGGTGTAAAACTGAAACGGGCTCCGATTTAAAGATCGGTTTGAGAGTCACGCGTTCGGTAGCGCTAGCACTAGCCGGCTCGATATTGAAATCGAGCGATACATTTTAACATTTTTTTAAACGAGTTAACACCACTTTCTTAACGTGCGTCTCGAATTGCACAAGTATAACGAGTGATATATAACTGCGCGCCTCGACTGTGATTACAGAGTGCTTAAGCTCTATCACTATCTAATCTGTTATCTCTCTCTCTCTACTGACTGCACGGTATGCCCTTATCAATTGTCTTCTGTAAATATTAACAAAGCGGAAACCGCCTTTAGACAAACAGAAATTTCGAACAAACTACCGACGACATTTTTATCCATTTCGGATTTATTTCAATTTAAACCAAATATTCCGTTATCGGTCTCGCCCTTTCAAACGTTATATAAACCCGGTTTTAAATATGTATTCGTCCAACGAGTGTCCAATCGATTATTTATTTATATCGAAATTAAAAATAGAAACGACTACGTAAATCGGGTTCACGAAAATATCTGACACTTTTTTTTTTGTGGGAAGAAAATTCGACTTTGAAATTGTAAAAAAAAATACTCGAATTAAAATTAGTCGATCGACGCGAATTTCGTTGCTCGAATACCACTATAAACGGTTTCCTTCTACTTAGGTACGATAATACGTTTTACGACGTAAGTGCCGTAACGATATGAAGATGATTAAGGTTTCAGATCCGCGACCAGAAAAACACCCGCTATTATTTAAAAACTCAATTCAATAACAGTTTTTATTCAATTTCTGTTCTATTTTTTTTATTTATTTCATTTCGGAAAAATTTCGGATAAATTATTGAGCGCTTAATTATTTAAAAAGCGTAAAATACGTTAGGCGTCGAATCGCCGAATCGAAGCCAATTTTTGGTGGATTTTCCAATTTCGAATTGTAAAAAATTACAAAACCGCGCGGCGATACGGATATCCGTTTTTGTCAGGAAATCTGTCGGAAAGTTGGCTAAAATATTTGTTAACGCCAGTTTTTTTTTTTAAGACATCTTTTGCCGTGCTTTCGGTTTGAAATTTCCGAAATTCCGCGGAATAGTTGAATTTTTTTTCGGTTAAAAATATTCAACTATTCCGGCATAGAATTGAATTCCGGGCAATTTGGATCCGAGATAAAAGATATTATTAATTATATCCGGTCTCTTTATTTTTTTACGTCGACTTTATTTTGTGAATGGGCAATATTTTTCCGACAGTTTAGTTCCGCCCCCCCCCCCACGTTAATATTGACGAATATTAGTTTCGGTTAGGCTGAAAGTGTACCGATTAAATAATTCAATTTTCGCTAATAAAGTATATATTATTAACGCGTTGTTTACGGCTGCCGGATGATATCCGATTGTAGTATATTTGGAAGTGAAAATTAACGTTATTCGACAACAGTTTTGGCCTATAACCGTCATTCGGTCGTCGTGTCGTTTCGTCGATTAAAACGTCGACGACATTTCGCCTACATATCGGCAAATATCGGACGGTTGTAGCCGGGTTAATTAATTTTTAAAATGATTATCGTTTGATTATTGTCGTTGTTGTTTCAGGCGCCGACGCCGTCCGATATCGGCGCCAGGACCGAATTGGGAATTTGCCGAGGGCACGTCTATCAGGTGACCGACATAAAGAGAGTCTACTTGGCCGAAACGAATCTGAGGAACCTGTTCAAGTGAGTAGCAAGTGACGAGCGGCGCAATAACTCAAACGTAAACCGAATATGAATTATCGCAGACTGACCGACTTGCGCCAGATCCGGCGCTCCGTTGAATCGGTTTCCGTTTTTCGATTGCCGTCGCATCAGTTCGTTTCGATAAATAGAGCGATCGAAGAATGTGCGACTGTATCGTTTCCGTATCCGAAGCGCATATAACCGACCGAAGTCGCTTTCAACTTCACGACTAATGCGATGAAAGACAATTGAAAATAAAGTCGAATTGTGGAATGTAAGGAGACAACACTGAGGAGTAATTGCGGAATTCGTTGTACATATTTTTAAGTACATTTGGCTTCTCCGGCCAAAAACCGAAATCGGTTTTTTTGCATGTGCAGTTAGGCCTCTCCAAGGGCTACAAAAAGCAACCAAAGTTTTCCCTTCTATCTTCAATAGAACTGGAGTTATGGGCCAAAAACCGAAATCGGTTTTTTTCATCTTAAAGGGCTGAGATTTCGTGTGCAGTTAGGCCTCTCCAAGGGCTACAAAAAGCAACAAAGTTTTCCCTTCTATCTTCAATAGAACTGGAGTTATGGGCCAAAAACCGAAATCGGTTTTTTTCATCTTAAAGGGCTGAGATTTCGTGTGCAGTTAGACCTCTCCAAGGGCTACAAAAAGCAACCAAAGTTTTCCCTTCTATCTTCAATAGAACTGGAGTTATGGGCCAAAAACCGAAATCGGTTATTTTGATCGTACAGGGCTGAGATTGCGTGTGCAGTTAGGCCTCTCCAAGGGCTACAAAAAGCAACCAAGTTTCCCTTCTATCTTCAATAGAACGGGAGTTATGGGCCATAAACCGAAATCGGTTTTTTTCATCGTACAGGGCTGAGATTGCGTGTGCAGTTAGGCCTCTCCAAGGGCTATAAAAATTTGTAGTAAAAAGGGCTTTCGATTTGAAATTTTTCCCCCGAAAGAGGCGACGTAAACGAATTTAACAAAAAAAAAAAACATCGACTCACATTCCCCCATTTCCACTATATTCGATGATCCGCTAGAACATAATTCCGCAATTAGATAAGTATCCAATAAAATAATTACAAAAGATAGATACCGATCTGTTTCATCAGAAAGGACAAATAATAAAGCTTATCGAAGAAGATGTACCGTCCGTGACGTACTTAAAAATATGTACAACGCCGGCTTGTCATTAGGTGAAATCCACTCGATTAGTTAGTCGTCGACTAACGCGTCAATATTTTAGAGTGGAATCCGTAGAAAATATGCTTTATATATATATATAATTACCTCTTCATTTCAAATTTGTTTGTCGCTGCTTCTCTGGACTGACAAAACTAGTTTGTCATCGGGGGGAAAAAAACTAAAAACACGACTAGTTACCCGTCGATATGTGAATACATATTTTTTTTTCCGTATATAAAGATTGAAAAAAAATAAATGATCGATGAAGCGAAACTTTGCCCTATAAATGACCCGTTTATATTTAAAGTAAGCGTTTATCATCACTGTCGGAACCTACGGTATAGAACCGGTCGGAGGAAGTTCGGCTTCGAAATCAGCATTTCAAATGAGCTGTACGACCACTGTGTGTGTGTGTGTGTGTGTGTCATACTTTGTAAATGAGTCATGCACAAGACAGCGCAGACCTGTCCATGACTCACTGACACAAATGGAATCGGTGGCGTTATCTGTTGGGCGATCCGTGAAACGCGTCAAAACCGAGTCTTTTTCGAACATTTTTTCACTTTTCCGTTTTTCTCTCTTCGCCCAAAATGCCGACAGAAGTGAGACAACATAATTGTTACTATTTTGAAAAATATTTTATACGATTTTCGTCGTCGATTTGCCCGCGTTGTGACTCTCGACGCCCGTCATGTTTTCGCGCTAAGACAAAGTATTTTCTTCGGGTAAAAATAGGAAAAAATGTTTGTAGGCGAAAGGTCTCAATATATATATATATATATATATAGATGAGTTATCTAGTTTAAAAAAAAATAATTACTCTCATCGACAGCCGACATAATAATAGAACAATATTAACCCTTTGCAATCGAAGTTTTTTTTTCCATTCATATTACACCGGCAATACTCGTACCGGACATATTACCGTTTGTCTCTTTTATTATGTGGAATCGATCGATGTATCCGTAGAGTATAATCGAAAAAAAAACTCTAACGGTTCTTTTATATCGTCGGAAATTTGCGGTCGGGCACATTTCGAGGTGAAATATCGAAATATTATCCACTTTCGAAACATCTATCCGTTCGTCATTTTCAGTCGAATCCGCTCTGTCTCTTCTACATTTTCTCCCCGTATCACTTTCAGATCCCTCGATATCACTTTCAATTCTCGCTGTACGTATAACAGGAAATATATCGCTATCGTTAGAATCGGATTCGTAGCTCGGTTCGATATTGTCCGCGTTATCGCACGGCTAAGAGCGTCTCTATATTATTTACATTATGTTCGCTATAAAACTTCAAATTCTAATCTGATCGCTACTACCGTGTCGATATCGCTATAATTTTCACAAATTTTTCTTTTATTCGCCCCATATCGGGGGGGATATAAATATGAATTCGAATCCGCTAGACTCTGCTGGCGAATAACAGGACTCGACTAATTCCGGTTGCGAGTGCTGAATGCGGAATTTCGCTCAAACCTCGGATTTCCGCCGTTATCGAGAGCGTAATAATCCACCGCCTCATTCGTCCTCCGAAAGCGGGAAATATCCTATAAATAGTTTTGTACGATTCGTTTTCGTCTTTAACGCGTTAAAAACTGAAAATTATTCGCCTCCGTAGCGGAGCCTTCGTCGAGTAGCAAAGTGTTAATAAATTAAAAACTGAGTACGGAATCGGCCGATAGATAAGATAGGAAAAAACTACCCGAACCTCCGCGCATTATTTTATCCGCCGATTTATTTAATTTTTTTACAAAATTTGCATCGCATATACCGATAATGAAATGCGCTCGTGTGCTGGCGCATATTAACACACAGATACAGAGAGAGACAATTTTATACGTAGCGATAAGAGATCGTACGAAAAAATTCGTCTATATCACCGAGGGATGATCGTAGCACAAATCCCGTCGGCAAATTGTGAAACGATCGGAGAAAGTGAAAGTGGTTTTATAATTCGATGATTCATTATTATTATTTTTCGCAGGGGACGAGAAAAAGTGGCAATGCTCAGGCTGAAGGATCCGAGAATAATGGGCGAAATCGTGCCCGGATCTCCAATTAGGTATATAAGCCGTTTTTTTTGGATTTATCGTTAAAAATATTTACCGTCCGACTGTACGTAGTGTGTGAAACCGAAAGAATTACCGTATAAACCGTCTATATATATATGTATATATGTGTGTGTCCGATAGTTGCGCTCCGGGGGAGAAGTACGCGTACAGCACGTCGACGCTGTCCCGCCTCCGGTCCAGGAATTCCGATTGGCAAAAGGTCAAAGATTTGGAGAGGCACAGGATCGGGCTCGATTTCGCCGACGCCGACGAATTCTGGTAAATCACGTTACAGTCCGAATCGATGTATCGAATCTCGTATAGCGATAGTGGAAAAAATCTGTGTCGGTGTGCGCAGGATGCCGGTCGAGGACGTTCTGGCCGAATTCACCGAATTGGCGCTCTGCCGGTCGGTGAACGAAAACGTGTTCACGGTGTCGGATAGGCGGGCTTGGAGCGTCAGCGCGCACACCGCCGGTTGGGAGCCGGCGGCGGGGACGTCGCCCGGAAACGACGTACGGTCGAAAGCTTTCTTCGACAATCCCCAGGTATCGGGTCCGAAACACTAGAACGGAGTGGAACCAAATTTACCGATTCCGAGACAGGTCAGAGGACGATAATGGTAATTAAAACGGTTGCAGTTTCTGTTCCGCGCCGACGCGCCGATGGAATTGATGGTGCAGTTGATGCAGTTCGGGATGGACGACGGCTTCCGATCACCGTCCGATCACCGCATCAACCACGTCATCGGATTCCATATTATCAAGGTATATCGCTTACAATACATATATATATATATATATATAAAGATATTCTTGTGTCTCATTTCTCATTTTGTTTATATATTGGGTGCGACGACTAAGTAATTGCGGAATTCACCCCCGACGACAAGTGGCGTTTTGTACATATTTTTAAGTGCGTCAACAGATCTTTGCACGGATAAGCCGTAGACGGTTTCGAATGCACTGATAAGATAGATTCGGCTTCTCCGCAAATCAGACACGCGCAAATCATCTACTATCGGGGTCGACGACTGAGTAATTGCGGAATTCACCCCGACAATATGGCGTTGTACATATTTTTAAGTACGTCAGTACATCTTCGGCACGGATAAGCCGTAGACGGTTTCGAATGCGCTGATAAGATACATTCGGCTTCTCCGCAATGTCCCAGTGTCGAACTACGGCGATCCGAATCACAATAACGGCCTTTATTCGGTCATCGTCGACCTCCTCCACTGAGGACGCCCTCCGGAGCGCTCTCGATCTTTTAACAAAAATCCCCCGACCGGAATTTCGCGAACCGCAGTACCGACGACACCGCCGTTCTCTTTAACGCTCCGTCACAGCGTACACGGCGTACAACTTTTTACGAGCCCGCCAGGCGTTAACAACGACGGAAACGCTCTCTTCGGTTCGACCGGTCGATGTAATTTCCGTATACCGAAACGTTTCACAGAAAGGACGTGAATAATAACGTGTATCGAAGAAGAATCATCTTATCCGATGTACTTAAAAATATGTACGACGCCACTTGTCGCCGCGGTGAATTCCTCAATTACTCAGTTGTCGACCCCGATACATAGTTAAATACAGAGTACTGTAGGTTCGTTATGTTTCTGTCTCCTCTCTCTCGCGGCCTGTTTGGTCTTTGCTAGACCGGTTTCGGCCGCTCGCCATCTTCAGTAGCGCCTGTCAGTCAGTCACTGTTGTGGCACTTTGCATGTTTTTGGGCATCCTCACTGCAACACTGTGTCACTTTCACGTGTACACGTGTGTGAGAACATCGAATAATTCACTTTTGACAGTGCATGTGAAAGTCGCGACGCAGCGCTAGTACTGAAGATGGCGAAAATAAAAAAGCGAAATTCACAATTCCGAATTGTCACTGCAAAACGCAGACACAGACAATTCGACCGGTCGATGTAATTTCCGATACCGAACGTTTTGACGAAAGGACGTGAATAATAACGTGTCGAAGAGCTCGTATCCGACGATGTAAAAATATGTACGACGCCACTTTTTCTGTCGGCCCGATAAATGATTCGGACGCGGTGTCGAAGCGACGCGGTTTCGCCGTCTAATAATTGAAAAATAATCGTTAACAATCGGACAGGTGGAGGAGAACAGGCGTACGAGAGTGAAGCGTTTGTGGGGCCACTATACGGTCGTCGTGGAGGAGGGTCACGGTCGGAGGTCGAGAGAGGTCGTCTACAGGGGACGGTTGACGCGCGGCACCTACGTCGTCGTACCGTCGACACTGGATACGCACGACAGAGCGATGTTCCTAATCAGACTGTTCACCAGGCGGAGGCGCAAGGCGATACTCAAGTAACAGGACGATAATTTCAATACTAATTCGATATCACTGTGTGTGTGTGTGGTCTGCGAGGGGTTGGAATACGGCGTAGCCTAGTGATGTTTCTGTCTCATCTCTCTCTCGCCGCCGCTGAGTTTGGGGTCGACTGCGGTTTGTCGGCCGTCTTCAGTAGCGCCCTGTGTCAGTAGTCACGTGTACTGTCGAAAGTGAATTCTTCAATGTTCTCAACGCATGTCACATGTGAAAGTGCTAACAGTGGGCAGCAGTGAGGAGGATGCCTGAAAACATCCAAAGTGACTGACACACAGGGCGCTACTGAAGATGGCGAGCGGCTGAAACCGGTCTAGCAAAAGACCGAAACCGGCAGCGAGAGAGAGAGAGACAGAAACATCACGAACCCGCAGTACTAACGTACTCTGTATTTAACTAAGTATCGGGTCGACAACTGAGTAATTGAGGAATTCACCGACACGACAAGTGGCGTTGTACATATTTTTAAGTGCGTCACAGAAGTACATCTTCGGCACGGATATAAGATTCTTCGATACGTTATTATTCGGTCCTTTCTGTGAAACGTTCGGTATACGGAAATTACATCGACCAGAGCCGTTTCCGCCAACATTTCGCTTTATTTTCACGCAGCCGCAGTTGCGCCTAGCGGTCTCGTAAAAAGTTGTACGCCGTACGCTGTAATGAAGCCTTAAAAGAGAACGGTAGTGTCGCGGTACTGCGGTTCGTGAAATTCCGGTCGGGGGAATTTTTCGTTAAAAGACGAGGAGCGCTCCGGAGGACGCCCGTCTGGAGGAGGTCGACGATGACCGAATAAAGGCCGTTATTGTGATTCGTATCGCCGTAGTTCGACACTGGGACATTGCATTCGAAACCGTCTACGGCTTATCGGTCCAAAAATGTACTGAGGGGGGGATTTTTCGTTAAAAGACGAGGAGCGCTCCGGAGGACGTCCGGCGGTGGAGGAGGTCGACGATGACCCTCCGAATAAAGGCCGTTATCGATTCGTATCGCCGTAGTTCGACACTGGGACATTGCATTCGAAACCATTTACGGCTTATCGGTCCAAAAATGTACTGAGGGGGGGGGATTTTTCGTTAAAAGACGAGGAGGAGCGCTCCGGAGGACGTCCGGTCTGGAGGAGGTCGACGATGACCGAATAAAGGCCGTTATCGATTCGTATCGCCGTAGTTCGACACTGGGACATTGCATTCGAAACCGTCTACGGTCTTATCCGCGCAAAGATCTGTTGACGCACTTAAAAACGGTGAATTCCGCAATAACTTCGGCGCAATAACTATCACGAATTATCTCCTATTATCTAAGTGTTTTTTTCCGTTCGTGTTTAGGGAGTTGACAGCCGACACGCCGAACAAACTGGGCGCGCTGTCGTGTCTCGGCTGTTTGGGCGACGACATCGAATGGATCACCGTCATCGTCGTCAACTCGGTCGAAACGCCCGACCACCGACCTTCGTCTTCGTCACCGCCTCCGCACCGTCTGACGAGTCAGTTCATTTTTTCTCAAACCCCCGATATATACGCCCGATAGAGGCCGATACCAGTTTTTTATCGCACAGCGTGCGTATCCGTGCGACCCCCCAAAACAGGAGGGGGGTAACCGAATCGGTTCCGTGAACTGACCATGGATATTTTCGAAGGTTTTTTTCAGTTAATAATTCCGACTGATGAAGCCCTTTTTCGCGGCTCAGAAACGAGTTGCGCTCTAGAGCAGCCGATATATAATATCGACCGCGCGCAGACATAATACGACATAGTGCTCGTGAAAAATAATTTCCCAGTCGTGTCGACTATGCTCCAGGAATTTTTATTAGCGCGTCTCGATTTGTCGTTAATGGGGATTTATACCTGTCTATTGTCATTAGTCGTGGAAAACATTCCGTTCGTAATAACTCGGTCGGTCGACCGATATTCTTCTATCGATACTTTTTTTCTCGACACTAACATCGATAGAGCGAAATAATCGATACATTTCTGTGACCGTCGTATTTTTCCACGCCGTCAACCGTAAGCGCTTAAGCGGCGTACAGTTTTCGTTGTATAATATTCGTTCGAACGTATTTTCGGAAAAAAGAAAAGCTTCGCGAAAATTTCTACAATCGACCATTTATCGTCAATTTTTCGCTTTTAATTCCTGCCGATATTTTCGACGAAATCGAAAAATTTCGTAACCGAATTTTCCGCGCTCTCACGGAAAAAAAGAAATTGTGCGCCTATTATAGGCGCCGTTCGCTGAGAGTGAGCGTCTATAGCTGAGCGAGTAAATGTGCTGTTCGCTGAGAGTGAACATCTATAGCTGAGCGAGTAAATGTGCTATTCGCTGAGAGTGAGCATCTATAGCTGAGCGAGTAAATGTGCTATTCGCTGAGAGTGAACATCTATAGCTGAGCACCTATATAGGCGCTGTTCGCTGAGAGTGAACATCTATAGCTGAGCGAGTAAATGTGCTATTCGCTGAGAGTGAACATCTATAGCTGAGCGAGTAAATGTGCTGTTCGCTGAGAGTGAACATCTATAGCTGAGCACCTATATAGGCGCTGTTCGCTGAGAGTGAACATCTATAGCTGAGCGAGTAAATGTGCTGTTTGCCACACACCACATACACAAATATATATATATATATATATATATATATATATATATATATATATATATATCCAGTATGTATAATAAGAGAAGACGGCGCTCTTTAAAGTAGAATTTTTGTCACGCTTTTTGCCCCGTTTTCTTCTTTTTATATTTTCTATTTATTTATATAGGATACGTATGAAAATATAATTTTTCTTTCGTAAACGGCTGATACGGAAGTACGAAAAAAGTACAAAATATGCTACGATCGCGCCAGTTAATCGATTGCACTAATTTACGATTTACTGCGAGAAGTTGTCGGTTGAACGTAATCCGTTCGAAGATTGTGTTCGTTAACCGATCTCACCGATTTACCTACCGTATACGTGTGTCAACGGGAATTCGATCGCGTAACTCGTTCCGAAGAGCCTAAAAATTAAATTTTAAAAACTGCCGACGCGTCAGCGCACGTCCATTTTCAGGACGAATTGAGGACCGATATCGGCTGTTCGGAGAGCCGAGAGAGTTTTCGTTAGAATTAGTTTTTGTATTTTTTGTGCGTTAACCGATCAGCGGCTGATATTTTCGAACAGGACTGAACGGCGTCTACTGCAAGTTGGTCTGCGAGGGCCGCAGCGAAAGGACTGACGTCGCCAGAAACGACCGACAACAACAACAACAACAACAACAGGTGACGTGGAACACCGCCTACATATTCTACAGGAAAGCGCCGCACAAACCTATCAACGTTCAGGTATATCAACTGTATCTCCTTTATATACCCTTACTAAGTATATAAACGTAGTCCTGAAATTAACGCGAGATATGAAAAATTCGCGCGGCATTCTTGCAGAGTGGAGTAAAAACAGCCATTCGACGGCCGATTTTTACGGTCAGATACGCGGACGGAGCGGCGTTTTCAATGTCGCTGAACGATATTCGACAAAAATGATGAAATTTTGCGATTTGATTCGGTCGGCCGCGAAGAGAGTAATTTGAAAAATTCTGCGCGGACCGCGGATCGACTGCGGTGACGCGCGCTCAACACGCAGACACCGGTCGTCCAATCGAAATCGTCCGTGAAAATCGCAGCAACAAGCGGATACGGCGGATTTTTCGAACGAAATCATTTCTAGCGACTGAGCGCATTTTCACCGCCTCGACGGTGGTGATGACTCGAACATCGCGTTTCTACCGACCGTAAACCGATCGGCTGTCGAATGGCTGTTTTTTTTACGGTCGCCGCAACTTTACTCCGCAAGAATTGTGCCATTAATTCAAATCTCGCGTTAATTTTAGGACACCCTTTATATATATATATATATATATATATATATATATATATATATATATATATATCGTCAACGATGCACAAATATTGATTGATTGTCGGATGAATTGTGGCGTCGTTTGACAACAGCCGATTAACACCGATTAAGTATCGAAACTAGAAAATACTCGTATTGATACAGTAATCGGCGAAAGTTATACATAATAAAACACCGGTTTTATTAAGTATTATAGTTGCGCTCCAATCACTCAGTTTGCACAAGTTGGAGTAAACGAAATGCGAAAACGGTTTTTGTAATTTTCCCTAACGAAATTGGAGTATTTCAGTAAATAACTCGAAAAATCCTATATATATATATATATATATATATATATATCTAGGTTTTTTCGAGTTATTTACTGAAATACGGTTTTTGTAATTTTCCTAACGAAATTGGATATTTCAGTATATATATATAAAAATATATATATATATATATATATATATATATATATCTAGGTTTTAGTTATTTACTGAAATATTTTTGTAATTTAGCGAAATTGGATATTTCAGTATATAAATATATATATATATATATATATCTAAGGTTTTTTCGAGTTATTACTGAAATACAATTTGTAATTTCCTAACGAAATTGGAGTATTTCAGTAAATAACTCAAAAAACTTAAGATATATATATATATATATATATATATATATATATATATATATATATATTGGTCAATACAGACCTTTGTAAATTTATATACGCAAATATTGGAAATAAAGAATTTTTGTTTCATTGCAATATGTTGTAATTCGGGTTAAAAGTTACGATAATAAAAACCCGAATAAATTGATTAAACTGGCTCAATCTAGCTGCAACTTTCAGCTGTGAATCGTTCGGAAAACCTGATAATTCCGCAGCTTGAATATAGTCGACCGATACGTTGGTCCGTTCTATAACTGGATATTTCAGTTGTCCGTCTGTCGTTTAGCTGTACAGACGAAACGCCGTTCTTCCCGACGAACTTGTCTGCGAGTGCGAATTGGCGGCCTCGTCAACCACGCGCCAGCCTCTCGCCCGTCTCAGCCGGCGGTCGCCAGCAGCCAGCCGACCAGCCCGACCAGCAGCGCCGCTCGCGACGACGCCGACCGCCGACGCTCGGTCGCCGCCCTACTCCATCTGGCCGTACTCACCGAGGACAACACGATGGCGATATGATACGTCATCCGGTAATGTCGAGGGCCCGCTATATAAATATATATATATATATATATATATTCAGAAAATAAATAGCCCAACCGGCTACGTCTAGTTTTCGTACATAGTCCTAATATCAATCCGTAAGCCAATTGCGGATTTCACGACGACGACAATACACGGCGTCGTACATATTTTTAAGTACAACATCTTGTACGGATAAGATTCTTGATACACGTTATTATTCGATTGTCGTTTCTGTGAAACATTCTGTATCGAAATTATACATCGACCGGTCGAATTGTGTCTGCGTATAAAAAGCTAAAAGACGGTGAACGAAATTGGCGTTTCCGTGCATTTCACTTTTTTATTTTCGTTGCCTTAAAACAACGGCGGTACGAATGCAGTTCGAAATTCGTCGGGATTTTTTCGTTAAAAGAGGACGATGGACCCCTCGAATAAAGGCCGTTAGGACGTGTATCCTCCGACATGGACATTGCATTGAGTCAAAAATGTCGAGCGCTCTCGGAGGACTTCGGTCTGGAGAGGCGGGTTGACGACCGAATAAAGACCATTATCGCCAATTTCATTGAAACACTGGACATTATCTGTCAAAACGTATCTGTCCAAAATTGAGGATGGGGATTTTTCGTTAAAAGGCGACGAGCGCTCTCGGAGGACTTCGGTCTGGAAGGCTCGTTGACGAATAAAGACGACGATAGGAGGGACATTGCATTGCCGAGGACGCCCGTCTGGGAGTGGAGGAGGACACTCGATTGAAACGTGACCTCGAATAAATGCCGTTATCGATTCGGACCGTACTGGGACATTGCATTTGAAACCGTCTACGTCCGCTTATCTGTCCAAAATGTATTGAGGATGGGGGATTTTTCGTCGACGAGGAACGTCTCTTTCGGAGGACGTCCGGCGGTGGAGGAAGGCTCGCGACGATGACCCCTCGAATAAAGGCCGTTTTGATTCGGATCGCCACAGTTCGACACTGGGACATTGCATTGAAACCGTTTCGGCTTATCCGTGCGAAAGATCTGTCGGCCTTAAAATATGTACAAGCGCTCCGCAATTCGCAATTACTCAGAGCCAACTTGTGGCTTTCGGCGGCTATGTTATGATCCAGTCGAAATGATATTATAACGAAATGGTACAATACACTGTCCTCAGTCTACAATATACTGGAGTTGATATATAACGGATAATCTGACATTCGTTTTTTATTGTTTAACTCCGTATCCGTCCGATTTGGGATTAGTCGAGAGCACAAATTACGCATATTTTTTTCGTCGCCGCCATCAATTCGTCGACGTTAACGACGAATAAATACATAAAATAAATATATCTCGGTTATGTTTGTGATGCAGCAGTTATTGGGTTAACTGTCGGAGGCGAACACATTTCAGTCGTTCGACTCCAACACGACAAATTGCCATTTTACACCGGTCTTTAATTTTTTTTTATTTGTCAAATTTTTGCTATCGAATGTAACACTTATTTTAAATAAAAACTTAAAAATTAAACGATTAAACCATCTTCATTGAATTAAATCCCAAAACATGTTGACAAAGTCGGGGTAAAGTGTTTTCTTTTTGGACTACTGAGGATCACTTTGGGACTACTGAGGACCGGTATGGGACAAATTGCGGAGGATTTGGAAAAAAAAATTTGAATTTTTTCAACTTTTTATAGGGCGAGTGTATCACTTTACTACTGAGGACCAAGTATGGGACGAATCGAGGAGAATTTTCAAAAAAAAAATTTTGATTTTCAACTTTCCTTTATAATGAGTGTATCTCACTTTGGGACTACTGAGGACCGAGTATGGGACAAATCGATGAATTTTGATTTTCAACTTCCCTTTATAGGGCGAGTGTATCTCACTTTGGGACTACTGAGGACCGAGTATGGGACGAATCGGAGGAGAATTTGGAAAAAATAAAATTTTTGATTTTTCAACTTCCCTTTATAGGGCGAGTGTATCTCACTTTGGGACTACTGAGGACCGAGTATGGGACAAATCGGAGGAAAAAAAAAATTTTTGATTTTTCAACTTCCCTTTATAGGGCAAGTGTAACTCAATTTGGGACTACTGAGGACCGAGTATGGGACAAATCGGAGAAAATTGTCCAAAAAATAAAATTTTTGATTTTTCAACTTCCTTTATAGGGCAAGTGTATCTCACTTTGGGACTACTGAGGACCGAGTATGGGACAAATCAGAGAAAATTGTCCAAAAAATAAAATTTTTGATTTTTCGACTTACCTTTATAGGGCAAGTGTAACTCCAATTTGGGACTACTGAGGACCGAGTATGGGACAAATCGGAGGAGAATTTCAAAAAATAAAATTTTTGATTTTTCAACTCTCCTTTATAGGGCAAGTGTATCTCACTTTGGGACTACTGAGGACCGAGTATGGGACGAATCGGAGGAGAATTTGGAAAAAATAAAATTTTTGATTTTTCAACTCTCCTTTATAGGGCAAGTGTATCTCACTTTGGGACTACTGAGGACCGAGTATGGGACGAATCGGAGGAGAATTTGGAAAAATAAAATTTTTGATTTTTCAACTTTCCTTTATAGGGCAAGTGTAACTCCAATTTGGGACTACTGAGGACCGAGTATGGGACAAATCGGAGGAGAATTTCGAAAAAATAAAATTTTTGATTTTTCAACTCTCCTTTATAGGGCAAGTGTATCTCACTTTGGGACTACTGAGGACCGAGTATGGGACAAATCGGAGGAGAATTTCGAAAAAATAAAATTTTTGATTTTTCAACTCTCCTTTATAGGGCAAGTGTATCTCACTTTGGGACTACTGAGGACCGAGTATGGGACAAATCGGAGGAGAATTTGGAAAAAATAAAATTTTTGATTTTTCAACTTTCCTTTATAGGGCAAGTCTAACTCCAATTTGGGACCACAGTGAACCGAGTATGGGACGTATCGGAGTAAATTTTTCAAAAAAACAAAATTTATGTAATTCATAAATTCCATTTCAAGTTTTCTGCGCATACGAGGCGCAGCATGTAACAAAGCGAAACGTATCATCAATAAAATAAATTATGGTGGATCAAAAATCCACAGTTTTTGATTTGTATATCGGTTAAAAAACTTATAATAAAGGCGGTTTTATAAACGGGGATAAAGAGAGGATAACGGTGGAGGGGGTGGAAAGATAAATTGAAATTCGAATCTTTAAAATAATAAATAAATGTTTTTTTTATTTTTGCCTGAATAGCGTTGACAAAGTCATAGAGACGACGGGTTGTGTCGTCGTTATTGTATTATTATTATTATTATTATAATTATATTATAACATCTGTTTCTGTAGAGACGTTTAAAAAATACATTCGCATTTTTATATAAGGTACTTGTGGATCGGGAGGTACACAATATTCACTCACTTCTCACCCCCCAATTTAGCCGCTAACAACAAAATTACATCAAAATTATACATAAAGACAAAATTCTTAAATTTACTAATGAATAAAAAACAAGAATATAGAAACGGAAAAGAAAACGTTTTTTTTTTTTTTGAAACGGTGAAACTTTTAAAAAAAAAGGCCGCGTCGACAATTACAAAATTTATTTGTTTTCATCTACTTCGGATTAAGAGAAATACATTATGAAAATTTTACAATTTCGCAAAATTTATCCATTCAACAAAAGTTTTCAGTGCAGTCCTCGAGGAAGCCCAAATTTGGGCCCACTTATACATAGTGTCATCGGGTTTTACTCTACAATTTTTTTTTTCAAACCGAATCGATTATTATTACCAACTAGAGCCTACTATTACCACACTCTATAAATATACACTTTGTAATAAAAAATAAAAGTATAAAATGTTCGGGTTTGTATTAAAAAAAAAAAAGAAAATGAAAAAAGAAAATTATATTATCGGGGAGGGTTTTAAATTCGCACGCGCTGCGATGAGCAAATACATTTCACCTAATACATATATTATACATAATAAAACACCTTACTCACTTCCCCACTACACTCCCTCACCCACTGATAGATAAATAAATCTATCAATATATATACATATATATATATATATATATATATATATATATATATATATATATATATATATATGAGTGAGAGAGTGTGGCCGGTATAAGGCGATTATCGATCGGTTTTTGAGCAGAACAATAATTATACATCCGGTTATAAATGTTTTCGATACGTTGGCGAGGAATATAAATAGAAAGTGATGAATGTTCGCGGACTCGTACATACATACATATACATACATGCTTATACATACATACATATAAAGGCCGCCGCACCTGAGAAAAGTCCGGGAGAGGAGAGAAATTTTTTTAATACCGTAAATTTATCCGATTATTTTTTTTTTTTTATATAAATTAGCGAAAAATATATACGGGAGACGAAGCCGACCTACTTAAACGTCGTTGGAAGTTTTTTTGCTATAAATGGAGTTTTTGGTTGTGTTCACCGATAATGTCTCTTGTTGAGAACAAAATGTTATCGATTGCGTTTTTTAAACGTTAAAAAATAATAAAAACCGGTCAATTATTTTATATATAATAAAACTGTATTCAACTAACACCGGGCATTGCCAAATATGGCCGACCCCGGATCAGAGATATAGGAGGCGGTGAAGACGATTTTTGAAATTTACTCTCAAATTAATATTCGAGCGATTTTATTTAATAAATGCGTTTCAAATCGGTTGCATTCGATTGGCGTTCAATTAACAGTTTCAATTAATAATAATAGTCGTTTTTCAATTTGGAGAAAAATATATTGGAAAGAGCGAGATCGGTGGCGTCCGATCGAATAGAAAACACGCCATATTCGCAATAAAACGACAAGAACCGATACAATTAACATTATCATTATTGCAGTTAGTCGGTGGCTGAAAGTAGTTTCAAATTAAGACAGTAATCAACTTCCATAACTCTGCCTCCTATATTAGATTTTCAGGGCGCCGCCGCCACTAATCGTATATTCTCCGGAGCCGTATCTGAATTTCTGTACAGAATAAAATAGGAAAAGCCTCCCTTCGCTTCCACGATTTCATTTCAGTCACATATACGCCGTATTATTCTATTTACACCGGTTACAAATCTATATACATCCGAATTAAATATAAACGCATAAATATTCGTTATCTCCCTGCATAGCAGATGACCAGACAAAATTGCAATTACCTTTTGTTTAATATATATATATTTTTTTTTTTTGTTTTCCCTTTCGTTTTATTATAACAGTATTAACGATAATTTTATATATATATATATATATATATATATATATATATATAAAATCCCAGCAGTGTGGATCGAGTTTCGCGTAAAAATTAAAAATAGTCGAATTTGGAACGCACCCAACAGAATTCTACGTATTCTTCGATAATTCGTCTCGTCCAATTTTTACGACAAATTAAATTTTTTTAACATAAACCGGCGACGACAATTCGAGAATAAAAACAAAATTAAAGAATCGAAAGGATATATAAATTAATTTCAGTTTTTAAAACTTTCGTGGAGCTAAAAAAAAACATAGAAAGAAACGAAAAAAAAAGAACACGTACAATATATATATATATTATTCTAACGCTTATAAAGTTTTCTTTCGTTTTCGCTTTTTTTTTAAAAAATATACGCCTATATTAATTTATATATTATATAAATAGGTATGCGAATATTTATGCATATATATATATATATATATATATATATATATATATATATATATATATATATATATATATATATATAGTCATGCGCAGACAGAGACACAAAAATATTATTACTAGGACATTTGACAAAAAAATATGCAGCTCCGATCGCCGCTTTCGGCCGAACAAGACCAAAGACCGGTTTTAGAAAGTTGGCAAAATAATCGAGAAAATCTTAAAGTCCAAACCGTCCATTCATTCCACACACACACAAACACACAATTCCAACGATTATTTTTTAAATTTACAGAATTTTAATCGAAATATTAAAGTTTTTCTTCTGCGATATATCCTTAACGGACACGATATATGTAAACCGTCGTTCGGTACAATTTTTCTATATATAAGCGACACTATAGATTTTTTTTAATACAAAGAAAAATAACAGAAACGCACACCGAAACGGACACTAGAGTCGAGGTCGATTGAACAATGTAAAAATTAAAATTAAAGTAAACATTTTCTAATTTGCGAATTTTGTAATCTACGCTTTTACAGGCCGACGCTCTTATCGATTTATGAAATTTAACGATACATTCGTTTACGCTTCTTTATATGTGTCCGATTTGTATGTAAGACGAGGAGGGCTTAAAGGGGAAAAAAAAAATTTATTTTTCCGCAAATAGGCGCCGAAACTATACAAAAAAAAAAAATAATAAATCGGGCTGAACAACAGTGTCCTCTGTGAAAATTTATCGCGTTAATAAAACAGCTGGACGGTTACAAAATTCTGAACCGTACATTAAATTGCACAAACCTCACCGGTGCGCATTGCACAATTTTTGTTGTTTCTTTTCACACACACACACACACACACACACACACACACACACACACACACACACACACACACACACACACACACACACACACACACACACACACACACACACACACACACACACACACACACACACACACAGACACACACACACACACACACACACACACACACACACACACACACACACACACACACAGACACACACACACACACACACACACACACACACACACACACACACACACACACACACACAGACACACACACCACACACACACAACACACACACACACACACACACACACACACACACACACACACACACACACACACACACACACACACACAGAGACACACACACACACACACACACACACATTTAAAAGTAAAACTATAAAATAATAACGACAGAATCGAATAAAAATAACATATAGGATGGATGGAGGTAGATGATTATTATTAAATTTATCATTACTATTAATATTTAACTATTTAAAATATATATATATATATATATATATATATATATATATATATAAAAGAGAAAAATTGTCCTCTTTGTAAGTATCGATTAAAAAAAAAAAAATAATAATAACGGACAAACGTAAAACGTAATTGAGCAGATATAGAAGCGTGAGAATCGGGTCGAGATTTGACCGACCGACCGATACTGAAAAATAAGATCAATAAGATCGGCCGGTCGAATTTTCAGGTCGAAAAATCGAAAAATATCTGTTCGGGGCGTTCGGAATTTGCGCCGAATTCGGGACAGGACAGATCGGGGAAAAAAAACACGTAATCCGATTTCGATTCAATCGTCGAGACGGTCGGACAGAAACGTAAAAACGGGATTATAGACGGATCGGTAAATTTGCGTTATTATATAATAAATAATGAAAATACCCCACCCCCACCCCAGCGACCCAACGTTTGAATGAAAGTCGGTAACCAATCGCACTTATATACTATAGTATGTATATATATATATATATATATATATATATATATATATATACATGTATTGTATCACCCTGTTTAGGTGGGACACACTTTTTTAAGCTAATTTAGGACGGGTCCACATTGTAATGGGGGCATTTTAATTGACCCTAAAAAGTGCACCACATATATATATATATATATATATATATATATATATATATAAAATGGTTGGTTGGCAGTGATTATCGATATCGGGGATTGAACAGGAACTGGGGGTGGGAGGGGAGGAGGAGGAGGGTTTGTTAGCTGCTACTATTTTAGAGTCTCTAATTCACCGGGCTACAAATTTACACTTGTGTCGTCGATAATAAAAAGGAACAATATTTAAAAGAAATAATAGCGCTATTATCGCCCTCCCCCTTCAAAAATTGGGATATTTTAAACCGGTTTTAATTAAAAACGCTGGCCGCCTAAACCGGGTTAGCGGTTAACGAAATTTGAGCCCAAAGCTGTACCTCGTCCAACGGTCCGGAGGGAGATGTCATCCGGAGGGACGCCGAAGAAGAACAGGACGTCCGCCGCGACGACGGTCCTCCGTCCGGATCGCACGAAAACCCGGTGAAAAGTCAATACAACTGGCGCTACAACAACGAGTCCTGCTGGTTCAGATAGTCGTCGGTGTCGTGCGACGACGAAGGGCTGGTGGCGATCGTGTCCATCGGCGTATTGGAGACGATTTTGACGTTGTTCTGGTGGATGCGGTGAGCCGCCGCCGACGACGACGACGACGAAGCGCTCGTCGCCAGAAGTGGCTCGTCGGCCTCTTCGGAACTCCACCATCCTCCCGCCGCTGAAGAAGAACCGCCTCCGCCTCCGCCGCTATCCTGATGAACGACAATGAACGGTTTGATGACGGAAGGTTTACGCGACAACAAGAGAGAGGCGGAGGACACTATATATCGGCAATATTACCTGTTGCTGTTGTTGTTGTTGTTGTTGTTGTTGTTGTTGTTGTTGGTGGTGGTGGTGGGGCGTCCTGTGCCTCAGCTGTTGGGCGGGAGGCAGCATCTCCAGTTGGCCGGTGTCGTCCATCTGTACGGAAGAGAGTGGTACGTCGAGGCACGGGCTCAACAGCCTCGGGTTGTTCGCCACGAACTCGACTATTTCAGAGGCGTGCGGCCTCTTCTTGTAGTCGAGCGTCCAACACTGCCTGATCAACAGGTCACTGAAATACGACATACAGGGATCGTGACTATCTTTTGTCAAAAAACTGTACGTAAACTGGAATATCGCTGCCGAATCGAGTCGAGCTGTCGTTGACCCGATATTTGAAAAATCGCCCCGGAATAGCTGACCGAATTGGGCTTATGCGGCCAAAGTGAGAATGAAATCGCGTAATATATAATAAAATTGGTTTTATATCCCGTCACAACGGCATCATTTCATATCATTCATGCCCATATCGGGCAGACAGACACTACGGCTTCGCAATAGTGCTAAGTGCTATACTGACAGTTGTGGTTTGACGCCGGCCGGTATAGTGATAGTGTTGCCGGCCTTGACGTGTTCCAACACCTGGTTGTTGCTGAGGCCCTGGAAAGGGAAACTGCCGAAAGTGATGATTTCGTAGAGGAGGACGCCGAACGACCAGACGTCGGAGGCCGGCGTGAAGAGGCCGAGGCCGAGACTCTCCGGCGCCATCCACCTGACCGGCAGCATTCCCTTCCTGTTGAACTTGTAATAGTCGTGGTCGAACATCGGACGTGTCATGCCGAAATCGCTCAGCTTGACCGTCCGCGAAGCGTTCACCAGACAGTTCCTCGACGCCACGTCCCTGCGAATACGAAAAAACGCGGTTCGCCTTTAACGCTCTCTTGGGCTTTGTCAGTTACGAAGAACTCTTCTAGATTTGGAACCTCGCCATCTCTTTTTACATTTTCGTCAATAAAGAGGTCCTTAGCCATTTTCCGTAGAAATTCGCGTTTTCTGTCTATATATATTTATGAATCTATATATACATATATATAATCGTAGCTTAATGGCAAATATTTGCAGAGTGTTTTCGATTCATTTAAATTTAAAAAAATGTATTTCCGTTACAAATTGTGACGCCGTAGCAAATTTTTGTAGAAATTCTCCCCGCGTTTTCTGTTTATATATATTTATGAATCTATATATACATATATATAATCGTAGCTTAATGGCAAATATTTGCAGAGTGTTTTCGATTCATTTAAATTTAAAAAAATGTATTTCCGTTACAAAATTGTGACACCGTAGCAAATTTTTGTAGAAATTCTCCCCGCGTTTTCTGTTTATATATATTTATGAATCTATATATACATATATATAATCGTAGCTTAATGGCAAATATTTGCAGAGTGTTTTCGATTCATTTAAATTTAAAAAAATATATTTCCGTTAGAAAATTGGTGACGCCGTAGCAATTTTCCGTAGAAATTCTCCCGTTTTCTGTTTATATATATTTATGAATCTATATATACATATATATAATCGTAGCTTAATGGCAAATATTTGCAGAGTGTTTTCGATTCATTTAAATTTAAAAAAATGTATTTCCGTTAGAAAATTGTGACGCCGTAGCAAATTTTTGTAGAAATTCTCCCCGCGTTTTCTGTTTATATATATTTATGAATCTATATATACATATATATAATCGTAGCTTAATGGCAAATATTTGCAGAGTGTTTTCGATTCATTTAAATTTAAAAAAATGTATTTCCGTTAGAAAATTGGTGACACTGTAGCAATTTTCGTAGAAATTCTCCCCGCGTTTTCTGTTTATATATATTTATGAATCTATATATACATATATATAATCGTAGCTTAATGGCAAATATTTGCAGAGTGTTTTCGATTCATTTAAATTTAAAAAAATGTATTTCCGTTAGAAAATTGGTGACACTGTAGCCATTTTCCGTAGAAATTCTCCCCGCGTTTTCTGTTTATATATATTTATGAATCTATATATACATATATATAATCGTAGCTTAATGGCAAATATTTGCAGAGTGTTTTCGATTCATTTAAATTTAAAAAAATGTATTTCCGTTAGAAAATTGGTGACACTGTAGCCATTTTCATGAGAAATTCTCCGTTTTCTGTTTATATATATTTATGAATCTATATATACATATATATAATCGTAGCTTAATGGCAAATATTTGCAGAGTGTTTTCGATTCATTTAAATTTAAAAAAATGTATTTCCGTTAGAAAATTGGTGACACTGTAGCCATTTTCGTAGAAATTCTCCCGCGTTTTCTGTTTATATATATTTATGAATCTATATATACATATATATATCGTAGCTTAATGGCAAATATTTGCAGAGTGTTTTCGATTCATTTAAATTTAAAAAAATGTATCCGTTAGAAAATTGGTGACACTGTAGCCATTTTCCGTAGAAATTCTCCCGCGTTTTCTGTTTATATATATTTATGAATCTATATATACATATATATAATCGTAGCTTAATGGCAAATATTTGCAGAGTGTTTTCGATTCATTTAAATTTAAAAAATATTTCCGTTAGAAAATTGGTGACACTGTAGCCATTTCCGTAGAAATTCTCGCGTTTTCTGTTTATATATTTTATGAATCTATATATACATATATAATCGTAACAAATATTTGCAGAGTGTTTTCGATTCATTTAAATTTAAAAAAATGTATTTCCGTTAGAAAATTGGTGACACTGTAGCCATTTTCCGTAGAAATTCTCCCCGCGTTTTCTGTTTATATATATTTATGAATCTATATATACATATATATAATCGTAGCTTAATGGCAAATATTTGCAGAGTGTTTTCGATTCATTTAAATTTAAAAAAATGTATTTCCGTTAGAAAATTGTGACGCCGTAGCAAATTTTTGTAGAAATTCTCCCCGCGTTTTCTGTTTATATATATTTATGAATCTATATATACATATATATAATCGTAGCTTAATGGCAAATATTTGCAGAGTGTTTTCGATTCATTTAAATTTAAAAAATGTATTTCCGTTAGAAAATTGGTGACACTGTAGCAATTTTCCTTAGAAATTCTCCGCGTTTTCTGTTTATATATATTTATGAATCTATATATACATATATATAATCGTAGCTTAATGGCAAATATTTGCAGAGTGTTTTCGATTCATTTAAATTTAAAAAAATGTATTTCCGTTAGAAAATTGGTGACACTGTAGCCATTTTCCGTAGAAATTCTCCCCGCGTTTTCTGTTTATATATATTTATGAATCTATATATACATATATATAATCGTAGCTTAATGGCAAATATTTGCAGAGTGTTTTCGATTCATTTAAATTTAAAAAATGTATTTCCGTTAGAAAATTGGTGACGCTGTAGCAATTTTCCGTAGAAATTCTCCCCGCGTTTTCTGTTTATATATATTTATGAATCTATATATACATATATATAATCGTAGCTTAATGGCAAATATTTGCAGAGTGTTTTCGATTCATTTAAATTTAAAAAAATGTATTTCCGTTAGAAAATTGGTGACACTGTAGCCATTTTCCGTAGAAATTCTCCCCGCGTTTTCTGTTTATATATATTTATGAATCTATATATATATATATATCGTAGCAATAGCAAAAATATTTGCAGAGTGTTTTCGATTCATTTAAATTTAAAAAATGTATTTCCGTTAGAAAATTGGTGACACTGTAGCCATTTTCCGTAGAAATTCTCCCCGCGTTTTCTGTTTATATATATTTATGAATCTATATATACATATATATAATCGTAGCTTAATGGCAAATATTTGCAGAGTGTTTTCGATTCATTTAAATTTAAAAAAATGTATTTCCGTTAGAAAATGGTGACACTGTAGCCATTTTCGTAGAAATTCTCAGCGTTTTCTGTTTATATATATTTATGAATCTATATATACATATATATAATCGTAGCTTAATGGCAAATATTTGCAGAGTGTTTTCGATTCATTTAAATTTAAAAAATGTATTTCCGTTAGAAAATTGGTGACACGTAGCCATTTTCGTAGAAATTCTCCTTTTCTGTTTATATATATTTATGAATCTATATATACATATATATAATCATAGCTTAATGGCAAATATTTGCAGAGTGTTTTCGATTCATTTAAATTTAAAAAATGTATTTCCGTTAGAAAATTGGTGACACTATTAGCCATTTTCCGTAGAAATTCTTAATTTTCTGTTTATATATATTGAATCTATATATACATATATATAATCGTAGCAATAGCAAAATATTTGCAGAGTGTTTTCGATTCATTTAAATTTAAAAAATGTATTTCCGTTAGAAAATTGGTGACACTATTAGCCATTTTCCGTAGAAATTCTTAATTTTCTGTTTATATATATTGAATCTATATATACATATATATAATCGTAGCAATAGCAAAATATTTGCAGAGTGTTTTCGATTCATTTAAATTTAAAAAATGTATTTCCGTT